>PVIJ01007674.1:0-80549 GCA_004024925.1 Scalopus aquaticus
AACGCTCTGTATCTATATCCCCTAATTTACTGGTCTCCCGGTGGGATGAAGGCCTGAGCTTGTGTGGCGGCAGAGCCCTTGCTTGCATTCCCAGCCCACCGTGGTCGTGCCGTCCGCCGTGCCTGCCCCGGAAAAGGGCCCGCCGTTCGTCATCATGCACGCACGTGTGTGCTTGCACCCGGTGGCTGACTCGGTCCCCGAGAGGAGCCCGGACCCAGGCCCAGTGCTGCACTGGGCCCCCGGCTCGCTCCCTCTGCTAGGGGATCCGCGGCTTCGCTGCCTCAGGCGCCCAGCTGTGCAGGGCCGGGCCATCTGGCTCTCTGGTGAGCCTCTGCCTGAGCTCCAGGAAAGCCTGGGGGTGTCGGGGATTAGCTGGCTTTGGGTCGGCCTCAGCGTCTTGCCCCTGTGGCAGCCACTTTCCACCGAGAACTCTTGATCTCTCGGAATCCAGATTAAATTCCGATAATGAGCCGAGCTGGAGGCCGTCCACGGCCGTGGGCCCTGCCTGCAGCCTGGCCCCAGACAGCTGGAGAGGCCTGCTGGAGCCGCCCTTGGCAGCTGCGGGCTGAGCGGGGGCTGAGAGGCAGGTCTGGGACAGCAGTCTGGGCCCGGCGGCCTTGCAGTGGGGACAGTGACTGGCGTCTAGGATGCTTTCACAGCACCCCAAATCTGGGGCCGGCCAGGTGGGGCCCGGCTTCCGGGAGCTGGGCCAGCCTCTGCCCCCACGGGCTCACACTGCCGCTAGCCGAGGTGAGGGCATTTGGGTGCCGTGGGTGCTCCTTCACCTGTTTCACTTGTAAAACCCGGACTGGCATTTTTTTCCCTTGCGCTTCACCCTCTCCCCTTGGTCCCAAGCTGTCCCCCCAGTTGTCCTGGCTGTGGGAGACACCCCCGGTGGGGGCAGGGACCCTCCAGCGCAGCGGGATTCACCCGAAGGCAGTCAGTCCCTGGCAAGGCCCAGGAGCTGAGGGCAGCTGGACGGAAAGCACCTCTTGGCCTTTTCCAGGAATTGCTGGGAGCGTGACCTCGGCGTGGTCGAGGCCCAAGATGACCAGCTGTGGCCCTGGGCGCTGGGGAGGGGGAGCTTCCCCTGCGATGCATGGGAAGGGAAGGCCCAGGAGCCGAGGCGCGCCCGTGCCCTCTGTCCAAACAGCCCGCAGCACAACGAGTGAGGGAGGCGAGGGAGGGAGGCGAGCGCTTGGCCCCTCACCCCGTGCTGCCCCGGGGCTCCGGGTGGGTCCTCAGTCAGGGCCCCGAGCTCTCGGCTCTGACCTCTCCCGGGGAGGCGGCTTCATCCAGAGCCTCCCCCACCCTCGCCCTTCCACGGTCTGGCTTGGCGACGGCCCTGGCGGGCCGCTGGGGTGGCCTGAGCGTCTGCATTTCTGCCCGCTCCCAGGGATGCCCGGCACTTCCCACCGGACTCAGGCTGGATCGCCTGGGGCTTCCGCACCCCGAGTCTGGGCTGGGCTTTGGCTTTGGCAGTTTCTGAAGCTCCCGGGTGTGCCCCGAGGCAGGCCCTGAGCAGGCGATGGGGACGCTCTTGGATGCCCTGAGAGGGAAGGGGCAACCCCCACTTCGCTGCTTCTGGTTTGACTTGATTAACCCCAGACAGCTTTTCTCCCACGGGCTGAGCCCAAATTGGGGTCCAGACCTTGAGTGAGGGCGCAGTGGGACGGAGGTGCTGGTGAAGGGCGGGGACCCCTTCTGGGCTCGGCTCTGGAGGCTTCTGGAAGCTTTTGGAGCCTTCCCGTGCTCCTGTGGCCTACGTGCCTGGTTCCCCGTCTCCTGGCTCCCACCTCCCGCCACTACGCCTCGGCCCCAGGGCGTGAGCGCTGTTTTGGGCTGCCTTCTCGGGAGCTGCTGCTTCGGCTTGCAGGGGCCTTGACAGAGGGCACGGAGGGAGCCGCGGCTGCCAGGGCTCTGCCGGATCTTCCTGGAAGGCCGGGGGCGAGCTCGCCAGGGTGCAGCCTGGTCGGGCGGCTTTGGCACTTGCCTCGCTGCCCTTCTCTAGGCTACGCTCCAAATCCCAGCTCGGAGCTGCTTGTGCAGAAGGACGGGCCCCTGAGACCTCTTGGTGGCCCTTGGATACTCTCCCAGGGGCGCCGGGAAGCCTGCGTTCGGCGCATCCCCTGGCAGAGGTGGCGAGCCCCGTGTCTGGGCCAGTTAGTGCCAGTCTGAGCCCAGACGGCCCACCCTGCCCGATGTCCTGGGTCCAAGTGACCCACTGGCTCCCTGTCCTTTGGGCTGAGGTCATCTGGTGGACTTTGCGGTTAATCTTCATGCCTTTCAGTGCCTTCCGTAATTCATCCCGAGCCTGGCTTCACTGGGAAGCCAGGCTTCATAGAGACGGTGTCGAGGCGCCTTGGTGACAGGCTCTGCTGTCACCAAGCAGACAGCAGGGCTCAGCGGGCAGCACACAGCACTCACTCCTGGCTGCACCCTCAGGAGTCCCGGTTGTCCCCAGGGAGGGGCCCCTGGGGCACAGTGTGGCCAGACGCCCCCCGGCCCCATCCCAGCCCAGAGGTGGAATTCCAACTGGGAAATAACCTGATGTCACCGCTATCACTTTGGCGCTGAGTTTTGGGAGCTCCCCGGGGTCCCCTGCTCTGTCCTCAGGTGAGTCGCGTCATCTGTTCAATGAGTGGAGACTCCTGTCGGGGGTTGGAGGTTGGACCCGTGGTGAGCGTGATGACCTCGCTGCCCTGGGGGAGAGGAGACAAATGGCCATAGTAGGAGCTTTTGCAAGATGCATCCTCTGCTCCGCCCTGGTCCCATCGCTCCCGTGGACTTAAGGCTTGATGGTAAGGAAGGGTGGACCAGATGTCCCTGTGAAGTAGCCCACCCTTTCATGTCCTGTCCACTTGGCAGGTGCCTTCCAAATCACGATGTGATCTCCCAGCTCCCCTGGGATGGCACCTCTGAACTGGCACAGACCTGGCCGCCTTCTCCAACAGCAAGGAGGACCGAGCAGGTGGTGTTGATTTCATGCCCTCCTTAGCTCCTCCCTCCACCACCCCTGGAGTTGCCATCACCCACCCCATTTTCCCAACAAGGAAACTGGGGCCCGCACAGGTGAGGGATGGTACAAAGGAGCCCCATGTCCGCGGCTGGTGGATGCACGTTTTCCTTTCCCTTTATGACAATATGAGGAATTGAGGAGTGGTGGGGAAATTTTATTTTCCACACAAAGAAAATGAGGCTGAGCAGACCAAAAGACCTGGCCGGCGCACCCCAGCGACACAGTGTGGCGAGAGGTGGAGACCGGGGGCCAGTACGCACGATGCCTGGACTCGCCTCCCTTCCCCCGTTGGAAGCCGTGTGAGCCAGGCCAGTCTCGGGCCTCCCGAGGGCCGAGGAGGTCTGAGGGGGGCGGTGGTGACTGTGGCTGGGGAGGGGGCAGAGATGCTGTGAGCTGCCTCCGTGCGGGACTCCGGTCTGCTTTGCCCTGTGCCGCCTTTGCACCTGGAGCCTGGCAGGGACAGGCACATGTGCATGCGTGAGGAGGGTGAGCTGGCCCTTCTGGGCTGTGGGTCCCTGAGCGGACAGATGACTGTGACTGGCTCTGCGTAGGGTTCCTGGCACCTGACCCAGCACCCCACACGAAGACTCACACGCTGGTGAGCTCACCTGCGGGCTGGGTAGGGGCCACCCGAGGGCTCTGCTCCTGGACTCCCGCTCTCCCAGCCTCGGGTCAGGCCATCCCCGTAAACCTTCCAGTCTGTTCTCTCCAGAACTGAAACCCGAGAACTCCTTGTTTGCAATCTTCAGCATCTGAGCCCAATTTCCAAAAGTGAAAATTGCCTGTAATTATACTTTTCCATCTTGGGGAAGTTTCCTTGTGATGACGATAATTACATTATTTAGCTCTGTGTGCAGTGGGTACTTGGGTCTCATCTGTGAGTAGGGGAAATGTTGGGGAGGATGCCGTAGCTCCAGTTTCTCTACTCCGGAGTGAGTTTTGGGGAGGTGGGCTTTAGCATTGGGGGCTGGCGTATAACTTCATCTGGCACTTTAATTCCAAAAGCACTTCATACTTGGACCTCTGCTTGCCTATAGGAGCTTATTTTTCCAAATGTATTAACATCTGTGTTTCATATCAGGGCCTGTAATTGCTTTAGCCTTTTTGGCAGGAGACAAAGAGAATTAATATTTTTCAATTTGATCATGAGCGGTCATCTGTAGCTGGGAAGAAAAGTGCCTGTTCAAAAATGAACTCAGTGAGGATGGGGGATGCAGGTTCACCAGGAAGACAATGTTTTGAAGGAGTCAGCCACGGTTATGGAAGTCGTCGGTTATGTCAAATTCAGGGCAGATGTAGGCATCTGGATAAATGTTCGAGATTCTTCCGAACACTCCCTTTGTCTTCCTACTGCCAGCCCCTGTCTGCACCATTTTCTTCCTTTTCCTCCACTTTCCATTTTGCCACTCCAAGAATGAAAGAAGGAAAGCCGACCTGACCTGTATGCAAGCACACGCACCTGCACTTCTAATCTGGGACCCAAGGCAGGCATGGATAATGGATCGCGATATTCCTTCCTGCTCAGGCAGGCATTGCTAATGGATCACAGCTGAACCTGGACTTGGCCTGAATCCTCAGTAAAGCTCCACTGAGAGATGCAGCAACTGCCGATCGACACTGCTGCCGAGTGCGACCTGCTGGTGCCCGGTCTTAGGTGGTGTTTCTCCAAAGCTGACCCTGAGATGAGGGTATGTGTGAAGGTGAATGGCGTGCGGGGCACTGGGCTGGGAAAACAGTGGCCAGGTCATGTGACCAGGTCATGTGTGCCTGGCTCCCTTATCCCAGCCGGGGGTCAAGAAGTTGGGGTGTTTGTCCTCCAGGTAGGTACATCAGTAAGATTTCAGGCAGGGATCCTCAACCCCGGCATTGCTGACATGGGCGCGGTTTAGTCTCAGCTTTGGGGCGGCTGTCCCATGCACGGCAGGATATTTAGCAGCACTAGATGCCGCCCACTAATGTGACAACCCAGAATGTCTCCAGATGTTGTCAAATGTGCCCTGGGAGGCAAACCCTCACCCCTTCTTGTTGAGCAGCACAGGGAACCTAAGCTTCCCCGTCACCCCTGTGTTTTCTCTAGCAGGGTCATTTTGGGGGGCGAGGGAGCCCTGCCCTAGTCTAGAACTGTCTCCTTGAAGCCTGAGTAGATAACCCCTGCCTGGTTGGGACCAGGCCCCCACCCCTCCTCAGAGGGACAGCTGGCGGAGCCCCTGCCCCGTGTGCTTCCCGACTGGCCTCCCGCAGGAGCTTGCTCCGAGCCTCTGCTTGCGCAGCCCGCACAGGAGGCCAGGCCTGGCGCAGCCTCCTCGCCGGCAGGCAGGCAGGTGGGTGCGGCCCAGCCTCTTCGCCCGCAGAAGCCGCACGTGGGGCAGGGTTCGCACAGCATCCTGGGCGCCCGGAGCACCCTGTTTTGGCTCCACTTTGTCCCTGCCCACGCCTGCCCCCCTACGTGATTCCAGGGGTCACTCTCAGGCAAACCACTTGCATTTAAATCCTGGGTTCAGGATCTGCTCTGGGGGTCCCCCAAGTAGGACAGAAGATGGGAGTGGGGCTATGGGGGCCCAGTGGGTGAGGCAGGGGCAGCCCTGTGTCAGGAAGTGCCTCCTCCGAGCCGCTGCCGGGCTCCTGGACTCGCCACCACACTCTGGTTTAGGAATCACAGGCAGAATGGAGTGCTCCCCTCCCCCTCTGTGTGGAGCCCTTCTGGACTAACTTCTGATTTTGTCAGCCTTGAACTTGGTCCTGGGGACACTCCTGTGTCTTCAGACTCCACTGTTAAGTTCATTTCCTCTCCATTGTCTGCCCGCCTCACTGCACTTTTTTCACTCTGGGCTTGAAGTCTTAAAACAGTCTGTGGTTCTTTAAAAAAAAAAAAGGTAGGGGAGGTTTTCCAGCAGGAAACCATATTTGTGTTGGGTGTTTATACCTTGAGTGTGCGTGAAAGAGGCTGAGTTACCTCGTTCTATTTCGGTCTGGGCTGGAGGCGGGAGGAAATGGGGCGACCGGGGAGTCTCAAGGGATGAGCGTCCCCTCCTGGAGTCTCCCGCCCGCCTCCAGAGTCTGCAGGCTGCCCCAGCCTGGGCTCCCTGAACCCCAGACACTCTGCTCCCACGGGCCGTCTTTCTGGGGGCGCCAGGGCTGTTCCCACCGCAGACCCACCTGAACGGACGCCTGGCCGGCTTGCCTTGCCTGGCCTTGGGTCTTGCACTCGGGTGCCTGCAAGGCTGGAATGGCAGGATCTCCAGATTCTTGGAATTCTGGGGCTCAAACCCTGGAGTCTTAATCCAGAGGGAGCAAAAGTTAGGTCCAAAGTGAATTCGCGATCAACGGCCTCTCCTCCCAGTGCAGCCCCCGCCGGTTCTCAACTTCTCTTGTCTAGGATGCGTAAAGTGACGAGGGCACAGATGGAGGGGCTGCTCCCCACAGGAGTGGGCTGGGGGTGGGCAGGCTAGGGGGGGACAAGGAGGGGCCTGGAGGCACCTGGGGTTGGCCGGCTGTGTGACCAGTCTGGACGCGGCTGGGTCAGCGGGCAGAGGAAGCTGAGTCCCTTGAGGAAACATCTACTCTTTCTTTTTTGAAGACTCCAAACTACAGCAAGTACAGCCAGGAGATCTCCTTGGCTGGCAAGAACACCCCAAAGATACTAGCACATTCATTCGACATATATCTGAGACCTACTGTGTGCTGTGCTGTTGGCCGGGTGCTGGGGCTGCGGCAGCAGAGAGCACAGGAGGACCTGGTTCTTGTTGATAAGAGCTTCAAGCCTGGTGGAGAACCCAAAGAATTGTACAAGCAGATCTCAACACAGCCTGGGCGCCCAAAGGGGAGGTCTCGAGGGAGGTAACACCCGGCAGGGCTCTGGGGAGCTGACAGATGAGCAGGTGTGATGGAGGCGAAAGAAAAAGGAACAGTGTTCCAGGTGGTGGGAACAGCATGTGTGGAGGCCTGCGGTGGGCTGCACTTTGATGCAGAAGGGAACTTGAAAGCAGACTATGGCAGGAGAGGAGTGGGCTGAGGGGGCGCTGGGGGCAGGGCTGCCGCACCCCAGCAGTGTAACTGGTGCTCCCCAGTGCTCCCCAGGAGTGTAACTGGTGCCCTGTGTGCCCATCAGGAACTGCTCACAGTGCCTCCTTTCTCTCCCAAAGTTTCCCAGTTTGGACCGTCAGGTACAGAGTCTCCTTATTATGAATGGGGCATGTTAGGGAATTTGGGCTTTTTAACCTAAGAGCTAATAAAGGGCTAAGACGGGGCATTTGTCTGTTCAGAGTTAGGTTCTAAAAGCCCACAGGGCTGCTGGCCCAAGAGTGTGGGTACGAGGGGTGGAAGTGGGACCCCCGGGCCCCCACCTCCAGGGTCTGCAGGCTTCCCTGAGCCTCAGCCTCCCACCGCCCAAGAGGTCAAGCGCACGCAGTCCTCAGGCACCGTGTACCCGAGAGCGCTGCTGCTGCCTGGCTGGGGTGGCTGCGCCTCGACCCGGCTTGGACGTGGCTGTGGCGACTCGCTGTAGGGCGGGGCAGGACGAGTCTCGGGCCCTGGAGTTCTGCCCAGGCCCCCAGGCTCAGGCGGTGCTGGCACCTTCCCTCTGCCACCCCCCATGGGATGTTATCCTTGCTTTACAAACAAAGGGACCTGTGGAGGAGCTGGGGGGGGCAGCGCCCCTTGACCTGGGTCTGCTGGACACCCCGCCTCCCCGGCGGCCCAGGCGAGCGAGGCCCTCCCTGGGGTCCATCACAGAGACGCGCCTGGGCGCCACCGGGACCCCCGAGGGCTCGCCCCGCCGGTGAGCGGCCCCTTCTCAGCTGCGGCCCTCACACTCTCGGCCTCCGGCCGGCTGCGCTGTCATGCTCCGTGCTGGGCGACATGCCTCGCAGCCAAACTCGGAGCTCTGGAGGCGTGACAGTGCCTCACGAACCCCACGGGGCACTGGTCAGCGGGTGGCACAGAGTTGATGTTCAACGCCCTCGTCACCCTCTCCTGGCTACCCCAGGAAAGGAGGCAGTTTTTGAGGTGTTGGTAAACGCCTGACCTTTCATCTTGCAGACGGGTAAACTGAGGCCCAGCACATCAGGGCTGCTGGTTGCCCCTGGTTTGCCAGCGCGGGCCTCAGGTGTATTTCTGACCGGCCTGTGAAGGAGGGAAGGAGCTGGAGGCCGCAGGCCGGTGACCGCACGCCCTGGGGGAAGCCTCGTGGCTCCTGTCTCTTTTCTCCGAAGTTGATTTTAGTCTTCCCGGATGCGAGTAGTTCTAAAGAAAGCGGGTTTAAAATAAACCTGTGGCCTCTGTGACTTCACCTTCCCGGCCTGGGACGCTGGGGAGGGTCTGGTGAGCCAGCGGGAGGCAGGGCCTTCCCTGAGGTCCCAGGCAGGCTGGAGCTGGCTGCGCCCTCCCCTGCCTGGGGCTCAGGAGGGGCCTCCCTGGACTCAGCGCCACCCCGCCCCGCCCACCCGACTTCCTCCTGGGCCGCTTTGATCTGCTCCCCGCTCCCCGGGCTCGGCTCCCACCCAGGTGTAGGGTCTGACTCAGGCTCACGCAGCAGCCTGCCCCCCTCCGACACCAGTGCGGGATGGCCCCACTCCCCAGGGCGCTCACTCACCCTGTCCTCTGAGGACTGTTCTCGAGGTCCAGCTGCAGGCCCCAGCAGGCGGCATTTCAGCGTCCAGCCCTGCCGTTTCCCTCGGCGGCGGGGGGCGGGGGCAGCGGTGGGGGAGAGTCAGCCCGACACCAGTTATTCCCACCCCTTGCTTAAAAGGCCCCAGCCTCCTAGTTCTCTTAGGACCTGACCTTCCCACAGCCAGAGCCTGCGTGGTCTGGGCAGCCCCCTCCCCACCGCCCCGTGCTCACCTGCACCTGCACCCTCTCACCTCACCGGCCTCCCTCGCAGCGATTTGCACATTCTGTTCCCTCTGCTGGAATGCCCTTCCCGCCTGCCTGGCTGAGTTAGTCACCCTCTGCCCTGCCGTGGGAGATGCTTCCTGGGCAGTGTCCTCCCTTCACACACTCACACGCAAGCCTGGTTCTTTTCTGTCCACTCACAGGCCCACAGGACTCCCTCCTGCCCCTCGGCCCCCCAATCAGTGGTCGGCCCTCGGGGGGTGCACACACAGCCTCAGGCCCTCAGCTCCTGCTCTGGTCATGCTGTCTGTGGCCCCAGCAGGTGCCTGAGACGTGGGGAGGCTCAGGATGGGTTTGGAGTGAGACTATTGTTCCCCTGGCTGCTGTGACAGGTGGCTGCAAGCTAAGCGCCTTCGGACAGCGCCAAGCCAGACTCTTCCAGTTCTGGAGCTCTGGGAGGGCCGGGTGTACCCTGCACCCCACATGGGGATCTTGCAGCTCGGGAGGAACTCGTGGGTGAAGGCCCCTGAGATCACACTCTCTAAATAGTCTCTATTTAGAGACTATTTTTTTTTTGCCAGAGGGCAAAAAAAAGGACTGTCACCTTCCCACGTTGGGGATTTTAAATACCCACTTTTCCACCGAGGAGAACTCTCCGGGGGAGGTGGGCTGGGAGGCCTGGAAACCCACCAGGGTGAGTTCCTCCCTCTTCTCTGGCTTAGATTACCCCCTGCAGGAGAAACGCACAAGTCTCAGCAACCCCACACCCACAGGCTGCTGGTTAAAGATGAAAACCCCTCCATGCCATAGAGCTGGCGTCACCAATGGTTTGTACCCCACACGGAGCAGGGCTTTGGGGGAACTGGTTTTCAGGAGCGCCGATGTTGACCTCCTTTCACCAGAAGCAGCTCAAGAAGGTCAAAGGGTCGCCAGACTTGTCCCTGCCTCTTCCTGGGTTACTGTCCACGCCCCCAGGAGGGGGGAGACCAGGCCCCTCCCACCAGGACTGTCCCCAGATCAGGGAGAATGTGGAAATAGGCTGTCCACGGCAGCCCCGGCTTCCTTTGGAACAGAAGGTGCTCGCCAGACGACATCGTGTCCGCGGTGCAGGGGCAGCACTCAGGCCTGGTCGGCGCCGAGACTCTGGGCACATGCACACGGGCTTTCATGCGGGCGTGTGAGCCTTTGAGAGCAATTCATGTAACGTGTGCTGTGGGCTTAGGTAGTACAGCTCTGTTGAGATCTAACTCTTGGGTCGCACAATCCGCATGTGGGGTAACGCACAGTGGCACTTGGTACATTCAGAGCTCTGCTATTTAGTGTCAGAACATTTTCATCACCCCAAAAGGCAAGTTCATACCCATCACCTACACTCCCTCCCCACTCTCCCCTGCCCCAGCTATTGGCCGCAACTCTACTTTCCATCTCTGAATTGCCTCTGCTGAGCATTTCCTGTGCATGGAATCCCGCACTCTGGACTTTGGGGTCTGACTTCTTTCACTCAGTATCATGATTTCAAAGTCCTGTGTTGTTGCAGGAGCTGTACTTCATTCCATTTTTTACTGCCAAGTAATAGTCCACTGTAGCCGTTACCATCAGTTGGTGGGGAGCTGAATGACCCTGCTGTGAGCATTCGTGTACAGGCTTTTTACTTTTTTGGGGTATTGACAATCTCTGATCTCACGGTAACTCATGTTCTATCTTCTGGAAAATTGTGCCATACTGCTTTCCAGAGTAGCCACATTTCACAGCCCCACCAACCGAGTAGGAGCGTTCCAATTCGCTACGTCCTTGCCAGTGCATGCGGTGACACTTTCAGTCAGCCATCCTGGTGGGTGTGATGTGCTTATGTGGCTTTGACTGAGTTTCCCTCAGAGCTGAGGATACCGATCATCTTTCTGTGTCCACCAACCATTTGTCTGTCTTTGGAGAACTGTCCATTCAAGTTGGGCTCGCCTGGTTGGGGGGGGTCGCAACATGCTAACTCTACAATACAGATTCTCAACTGGTCGGTCCTTTTCCATTTTCTTGAACAAGTTGTGTAAGAAGGAATTATCTATTGATATTATGGTAAAAAACTCAGTACAAAACCATCCAGGGTATGTATGGGAAGGAGGAAAGATTTTTTTCTTCCTTTTTGTATTCTCTAGTGCATTTTGGGGTGGCTCAAATTTTCCATTTCTTTCCATGAATTTTAGCATCTTGAATATGCTCAGAAATACATATATATAATATATATAATGCATCCCATTATATATATATAATATACACACATATATATATATAAATAATATACATATATATATAATGCATCCCATTTTATAACACCTTTTAGCTAATACCCTGTTTCCTTTTGTCAAGAAGAATGGATGCATCTGTGGAGTTGGATGTTCATGCCCTGGTATTTATACTGGTCCTGTCCAGTCGAGGTTATTTTCAGTATGACTGTTGTTCAAGCTCTATTCTGTAGGGAACAAACCGCCCACATCACAGTGGCTAAATCAACAAGCACCGTACAGCTTAGGAATGTGGGCAGGGCTCAGCCGGGCGGTTCTTCTCTCAGCCTTTGCACTGTCCTCCATGGTGGCCACTGATGAAGCTGGAGCTGGAACATCTAGATGGCACCTCATCTGGGAGCTGGATTGGTCTTTCTCTCTCTTTCTGACCCCACCCTCCCCTGTGGTCTGTCTAACAGGGTAGTTGGGCTTTGCTGTGGACTGGCTAGCTTCCCAGAGAGCAAAAACAGAACTGCTAAGGCTGTCACCTCCTACCTCTGGATCTGGCAAGGCCTGGTTCTACTGGAACCCGGTCACAGCAAGCCAGGCAGTCAGCGAAGACTTCAGAGGTGGGGAGCAGATGCCATTTGTGGAGAGAACTGGGCACCATGCTTGCAGACACTCTGCTACAACTATGAACCTCCTGATTTACTTGTCTGAGGCATTTTGGGGCCAAAGCTGAGCATTCTTTGGATGAATACGTATTCTCTGGACATACAGATCTTGGAAAGCCAAGACAGATTATGCCCCTGTCCTAGAATTATCCAGTCTGATAGGGCCTGAACGCCACACTTGCACGCGTGGTAGGAGGCCTTGGGAGTGCATTGATGTGTCTGTCCCTACTCACTGAGGAGATGGCACCCCCCCCCCCACTTAACAGAGAAGGAATCTAAGGCTCAGGAGTTGGCTGGCTCCACCCGTGTGCCTTTTTCATTCCCCCTCTACCTAGATCTCCTCTCCCTCAAGTATTTCTCTGCTCCATGCAGTGTTGCAGAGACAGCAAACTTCAAGCAGGAGTCAACAATGCCTCCTGTCCCTTGTCCCTTGCTGAGAGGGTGAGTTAAGGATGTGACAGGGTTCAAGAGCTCAAATTCTCAAGTCACATCTCCTGTACTGTCACTTAGAAGTTCTATCAGCGTGGACAGCTGGCTTCACCTCTCTGAGCCTCACTTGCTTCGTCTGTAAAATGGAACGATGACCTTGCACTGGAGAGATGTGGAGGACCCCCACGAGGAAAGCCCTTACGTTCAGCAGTGGCCAAGGGGAGAGAACACAGAGTCCTGGGGCCTTCCCTGCTCTCCTGGGCCGGGCCAGAGAGGCCAAATAGCCAAGGTAAATAAAAATGTCACAAAGGCCTTGCTCAATTCCTCCAGGTTGTAAAACCACTGTGTTTGGACGAGATGCTCAGGTGGAAACGAGAATATTCCCACTGCCCCAGTTGTCGGTCTGGACTTGGCCGCTGAGTAATTTCCCTGTGCCTTTTCCACGTGGGCCGCCCTCAGTCCTGGGCCTTTGGGCTAAAAGCAGAGCCTGTGTTAGAATCTCTCCCCACCTCAACAAGGCTCTCCTGTCCGATGCCTCCAAGAGGGCTGGGCTCTTCCCAGCGTGCCTGGAACAAACTGCAAACTGCAGCCTGGGGGAGGGGAGTCGGTACTGCTGATCCAAGATGAGTCAACCCGCCTGCAACATCTGGGCCTCGGTGTCCGGCTGGAACAAGAAAATGTGAGGCTCGTTTGGCAAGGCGCTTGCTGTTCAAAGGCTGTGTCTGTTCCCTCCGTTACCATTCATTGTCTGGGTTACCGTCCACACCTCTCCAAATCTCCGGTCACATTTTCCTGCAAATAACAATTTTCCAGTAAAGCCCTACCCAGGCTTGGACTTCTGTGCTGCACTGTGGATGTTCTCTTGCGCCCTGGGTGTCTGAGTAGAATTGTCCTGATACACACTGGCTCTCCTCGCCTTGGTTTCTTGGTAGCTTTCCAATTAGGCAGGGAATCAAGGCAAATCGAAGAGGACAGCAGGAAACTCTTGCTTGTAAGTTTAAAATCTGGGTGCACAGCCCACAGGCTGGTTCTGAAACCACCTCTAAAAGCATTTGGGGAAGAAGAAGAAGAATGTGAAGTAGTGGAAGAAGAAGGTGGGACGTGAAAGCTTGTCCCACGCTTTTGATTCAGTTTGGACTGAAAGTCAAATTCGGGGCCTTCCAAATCCCTCGTGGCCCTGCGAGACGATGTCTTTCCTTGCTCCTCTCATCTCTCTGCTGGGGAGTTTCTTCGGGTCACCAGGGACTTCAGTGTGACTGGTGTGTTGTGGGTACGATTTGTGGGTCATTCCATCCAGAAGACAAATTCCATTCACACACACCGCACAATATGATTCAGCCTTTTTTGAATTGGGTTGTGGAGGTTGTTGAGTATTATTTAAAAAGTGGGGTTGGGCCTCCCTGGTGGCGCAGCGGTTAAGCACTGCGTTGTGGAGCTGTCGACAGCGGTGATGCAAGTTCGACTCCCGGCCAGGGACATTCCCACATGGCGCAGCAGACCTCTCCTGCCTCGCCCACTGCTCCCCTCAGCAGTGTAATTTCCACCGATCTGCCTATTCTGCTCCCCACTCTGTCTCTGGTGAACCCTCTCACCACCCCACGCCTCTGGCCTGTACCCCAGCTTGTATGCAAAAATAAACCTTTAAAAAAATGAATAAATAAATAAATAATAAAAAATGGGGTTGGGAGGCCTGGAACGGGGTAACCCCTCTTCCCATCTTGCGGTCCCGGCGATGCTGTCCACCACCATGGACGTGGTCTGGGCATAGGGTTTGATGAGCTTGACTAGATGCTCCGCCCTTGGATTTTCACATGGAGGAAGGCCAAGAGGAAACCGCGTCTCAAGTTAATTTCTTCTGCGCCGTGCTGGATCCGGGACCCCCCCCCCCCACCTCTGCCTCAGGTCCTGTCTGTGTCTGACCCTGATTCCCTCTCTGTGCGGACCTCTGCGAATGATCTGTTAGTCTCCCGATGCATTTCCAGTGGGTTCTGAGTTACCCACTGACTGGCGTCACCAATTTGACTCATTTGCCTCCTCTGACTGTCACACCCATTTATGTGCCTGGTAAACGTCTCAGGTGTTAGGACACACAAGGGAATTCTAATCCAGCCAACCCCACAGAGAGGCCACAAGAGAGATGGATGGGGATGGTTGGCGAGAGTTTTAGAAGAAACTTGGCAATGGGCCCAACATCTCATGAGCACCTGCTCCTTGGGCCCAGCAGCTGGCTTACTGGGTTACGCTCTAAGTTTGATTTGCTAAAGGCGCTGAAATGGTAACAAGTATATCTGAGCAAATGTCACATCCAGAAGAGCTGCCCTTAGGTAGGATTCCAAGTTGGGGCTGACAGGTAGCCTGACTGGGCTCTGATTCTGCCTTGGCTGTGTCCTAGAAGTGTCCCCAGGGCCAAACGACCGTGCCTTTCTGAGACTCAGTGTTGTGGTCTGCATGAAGACCTGGGCAGTAGTGCCCACCACCCGGGGCTGCTGAGGGACGCAGCGACATGGCACTGGTCAGACACTTCAACCCAGAGCCTGGCACGTGATAAGTGCTTAACACTGCGTGTGAGCAGAGAAAACTCACCTTCTTTCCCAGGGAAATTAGATCACTCCAAATGTGACAGTTTGTCAGTGCCCCGGGGGTAGGGCTGCTTGGAGCTGTCCATTATTATGCTCCAGGGGTGATATGATATAGAGGCCCAAATATTTTAATTGACTATTGAGTGACTCAACATATGGAAACCTTGGATCTGTATTACTAAAAGTGTATAAGAGATATTATGATACCTCATATACTAGAATTCTGTTATCCAAGAATACAGAAATCCATCCATTCATCCATCCATGCATTTATCCATCCATCCATCCGTCCCTCATTCATCCAAACATCCACCCATCCATCCATCCATTCTATCACCCACCGATCCATCTATCCATCACCCATCCAGCTTCCAGCTTTCAAGATCCATTGTAGCTTTACCCAGCTGGCTATTCCAAAGTCTGAGGAAGAGAGAATAAAAGGGCTGCCTCTATTAATAATATCTCTAGGACTCTACCTCCCAACTCTCAGTGGGCTTATGAAGCCATAGCATGAAAGGAAGAGTGCCCACATTGGCATGCAATTGCCTGGGCTCAAACCCCAGTTCGGCACCTTCCTGGCTAAATGACCTCAGACAAGCCACGTAGAGATGATAATATCCCCACAGCTTTGTTGTGAGAATTGAATGACTGTGTGTAGAAGGCTTGGGACAGTGCCTGGCAAATGGCGAACCACCTACTAATTGTGAACTTCTGTTCCTTGAGACATCAGGCCCCGTAGGCTCTGCGACACTTGCTTCCCGCCTGCTGCCCCACTGGCGTCCCCCTTAACACATCTGAGGGTGGTTTACTTCACAGAAGCTCTTCTCTGCCCCTTTGGCACTCGCTTCCCCCACACAGCTGCTGATGGGTCTTCACGCCTGGCTCTTGCTCTGATGAACCCACTTTTGGGGAACGGGCCTCTTCCCGCCTACCCACCCCCAGGCCCGCCTTTCCGTGGGCAGCTTCCTGGCATGCAGGTGACTGAGCCCGGCCTGGCTGACCTCGAGTCTGAGTCTCTCCTCTCCTCTTGCAGGGAATCAGACCTGTTCCTGCTCGACAGCCGCACCCTCTGGGCCTCGGAGGAGGGCTGGCTGGTGTTCGACATCACGGCCACCAGCAACCACTGGGTAGTCAACCCGCGACACAACCTGGGCTTGCAGCTCTCCGTGGAGACCCTGGACGGTAGGTCCCCTGGCCGGTCCCCAGTGGGGCTGAGGCAGTGCTCCAGGCTTGAGGAGGATCTCGGAGCCCACTTGCTTGTCCCGTTGAGAGCAGGCATCCCCCAACCGTACTTGACGTCCAGCCTTTAGAGACAAACGCAAAGCGGCCGCTCTCTCCTCTGGATCACGCAGGCGGCCGCAGCTGGGTTGGAGAAGGCCTTGCTCAGAGTGAGGCCCCCACCACAGGGGCACGCCCACCTGGCAGAATGGGGACCCCCTGGCCCGCTGCTCCAGCATGTTAATAACAGCACAGGAGGCACATGGTCACCTAAGGGTCACAACACGCTGAGGCTGGCTCTTCGAGCCCCAACATGGACATCTGGGCTGTCCACGCCTGTGGGAGGTCCAGCAGAATCCCAGGCCTCTATTCAGTAGATGCCAGGGGCACCGCTCAGGGTGACGCCCCAGAACTTCTCTCCACATTCCCGAAGGGCCCCTGCAGGGCGAGACTGCTCTGGCTGCGGACCACCCCTCCCACTGCTAGCCCCCCCTTCCACGCCCCCTCTGTCTGCTTTGAGGGCAGACAGGAAGGTGGGTGGGCGTGAGGAGGGGCCGGTTCCTCCTTCCCCGGTGTATTTCTGAGTAAGTGGGGACGGCGTAGCTTCTCCCGTGCATCAGTTTGCAGAAAAAGTAAAAATCATTTATTTTAAAATAGTTTGTAGATGACTGAGGCACAAAATTCCGGTTACAGGTGTGTGCAACCGTGAATCGCTTCCCTCTGCCTCCCTTCCCCGGCTGCTGAGTCCCACCTCCCAGCGGAACCACTGTGTCCGTTACTGCGTCGCCTTTCAGAGATGCTCTCTGGGGAGCTAAGCCAAGCCATATAGATCCTGCTTCTCTCTCTCTCTCTCTCTCTCTCTCTCTCTCTGGTCTCCTACAAAGAGTGGCATCGTCTAGACAGTGCTCTTCAGCTGGCTTTTTCTCACATGATAACTTATCTTGGAGATTGGTCCTATTCAGCCATCAAAGAACTCCCTGCTCATGTTAGGGCTGCTCTGTGCTGTGTGCACGGGAGTGAATGTGACTTTGAAGGTGTGCCCTTGGACACCTCAACCCACAGGTAATGAGAAGGCCTAGCCTTTGGGATGCTCTTAGATTTCAGGAATTAGATCAAGAAGTGTTTACGGCAGCGCCCGATGTGCCGGCGTCCCTGGTGAGATGCGGGCTTCGATCCAGCAGGTCTGGGGCACGGAGCCCCTGTGTTTCTGCCTGCCCGGAGACGCGGAGGCTGCTGGCCTGGGGTCGGGCTTGCTCACCTCGAGGGCTGACCACAGGGCCTGGCTCAGGGCGCACCCACCCTGAGGGGGGCAGCTGCTGTTCCTGCGCTGTTATTATTACTGTTATTATTATTATTAGCAGCCCACGTGACTCCTTGAACTCCCCTGGGATTGTTGTCTGGGTGCGTCCCTGTCTTCTGCTTCCGCTCATATGGTTGCAGTGGAAAACCCCGTGAGCGAGTCTGAAGTGGAGCAAACTCCTGAAAGTGACATTGTCACTGCAGTTTTGATGCTTTTGTCACGTCGTCCTTAGGCGTCACATGCTGGACCCCACCGTCAAGACATGTCCACTCACCCGTCCATCTTGCTAGCCCACTGATGACAAATGGGGTAGTCTTGCTTTGCTTTTTCCCTCTTGGGGGGAGCGGGAGCCCTTTCCCACGGGGGCCTCCCAGTATCCCCCCAGCGCCCTGTCTGTACCCCTTGTCCATTGTTCTGAGGGGGTGTCAGTCTTCTTTATATTTCAGGGACACTGCCCCTTTGTGATTTGAGTAGCAAATATTTTCCTAGTTTCTGCTTTTTCTTTTTACTGTGTTGAATGCTGGGTCTTGCCAGGAGCATTTAGACAGTGAAGCCGAATATAATCACTTTCTCCTGGCTCTCTCGGGGCTGTGCCTCTTTCTTACCCGGAGCTGCCCCCTGCACCCAAGTTTCAGGCCAGTTTCTCACCTAAGCCGCAGACTGTTTCTGAGGGGGTAACGGATTTTAGGGGCCACACTGCATTTCTTCCCAGGCCTGTCTTTTTCCCACTGCTGGTCCCTCCTCCCGCCCCCACCCCACTCGTTCCCCACTCCATGCCCCCGACTCTTACTCACAAGGGGTTGGAGAAGGCGCTGCAGTTTTCCTCCGCTTTATAAGAGGTTGGCAAACTGTGCTCCGTGGACCAGACTCAGCCTGTAGCCTGTGGTTGTGTGGTCTGTAAGCCAAGCATAGTTGTCACATTTTTAAATGGTTCAGAAAAATCAAAAGAAGACTATTTCATCACCTGTAAAGTTATATGAAATTCACCTTTCGTTGTCGTCAATAAAGTTTTATATGCAGGCAGCTGACACAGTGGCTTATGTGATGTCTGGGCTGCTCTGTGCCTTAACTGCAGAGCTGAGATGCTGTACCTGAGACTGACGAGGGTACTTGTCATTTTCATAAATATGGACAGAAAAAGTTTGCAACCCCCTGGTCTATACCAGCATTTCTGAAAACGTGTCCCGTGCAGTGTCAGTGGAGTATGAGGGGAAAGGGGAACGGCCCCTTACCTGTGAAGTGTGAGAGATGCTAAATTGGCTTCTCTGCAGGCCTTAGCAGGGCCGTACCTGTGTCAATGTCCATTGCAAATATCCTGGCAGGGGAGATAGCCTAGAGGGACCCCAATCTTAATTGGCAATGGAATCATTCCAGTCCTCATTTTCCTTAAAAGGGAATGAGGTGAAACGAGGCCAAGGAGACTGGACTCCTCTCTTCGGAGTGCGCAGCTGCCTGGCCTCTGGGTACTGGCCGGCCCACTTGGCCCCAGTGTCCTGGGCTTCTGTCCTGCCTGCCCCACTGGCTCTCCAGGCAGCCCAGCCTCTCCTCATCTGTGACCCTCAGCTCAGCTCCCGTGGGGGAGGCCCACCTTCATCTTTCTCCCCAAAGTCAGCGTCTTGGGGGGCCCTTTGCGCCAGCCTCTGCTTCCCCGGGGCCATGGATAAGGCTGTTTGCTGAGGCCGCAGCCAGGCTCCCTGCTTCAAACCCCAGCCCAGCTGACTACCTCTAGCCGTGACCCGTGAGTCACCTAATGTCCCTCATCTGGAAAATGGGGTTAATAATAGTTGCCACCTCCCAGGGTGGCTGTGGAGCATCAGATGAGCTCATCTGAGCGAGGAGCTTAATTACTCAGCATGTGGCAGCTACCAACCAAGTCAGCGCTCAGTGCCGTCGCCCCTGCCGCCCTCGCCTTCCCCTTGAGCTGCTGCTGCCGAGACCATCCAGCCATGTGGTGGCTCTGAGGAAACTGAGGCCCAGAGCAGGGACCAGGTCCCTGTCCCGCCTGCCTCCCTGCACCCCGCCTCTGTGGGGTGCTGGCCAGTATCAGGGTGGGATGAGGGGTGGACCCCAGCTTGGGCCCCAGGGCGGGGGGAGCGGGCAGGTGCCACTGCCCTGGGCTCAGCTGGTCCAGGCGCTGTGGCTTTGGTTTGGTGCCTGGACCGGGAGGAAACACCCGCTCAGACCATCAGGCAGAGGCAGGGGTGTCGTGTGAATCTGGGGGTGTAGGGGCAAGAAGACAGCAGGAGCACAGGCTCTCCATGGAGCTGTGCAGACGGGTCTAAAGCGAGGAGCCCCGGAGACCTCAGTGGCTTTTTAGGCTTTTAATGGTCTCTCGTAGAGCGGCAGCCAGGTGCAGGGCAGGCTGGGGGCCCGTGGGACCTCCTAGCCCCCGGTGAGTGTTCACTTTCTCTGGACTCTCTGGTGTTCTCGTGTTCCCTCCACTGCACCCCAACGGTTCTCTGCGCCCTGCTCTATTCGCTGCTGCTGCTGCTTCTGCTCTGAGTCCAGTCTCTGGCCCAGGTGCGCCCACTCACGAGGCCCACACCCTGCTTCAGGTGCCGCGGTCAGGCCTGCGTGTGGGCCTGAGGTCCATGATTGAGGGAAGGGCAGAAAAACCTGATGGCTCTTTTGTTTACCCGACAGGGGGCTTCCTGGGGGTTGGTATGGAATCGGGGAGCCCGGCATTTCAGAGCCCACAGTCTGTGCCCCTGGTTCTGTTCCCCTCCCGCTACCTGGGGCGCCCGTCAGAATCCCCAGGAGGCACTTGGTGAGTGACCCCAGCCTGCCCCAGGCCCGAGGGCCCGTCCCGAGCGTGGGCCTGGCGTCTGCCTCTCCTTGCTTGCTCCCGGTTGGCTGGGCCTGGGCCGGGGGCGCTGCTCGGTAAAGCCAAGCTGTTTTCCCGTCAGCGAGATGGCGCGGGGCCGCTCTGCTCTACTCAGGTGCTGGCTGTAAACCTCCTGTTGAGGCCGCTCGAGGGGCCAGTCGTGGATTCTGAGGTCCACTTGCTGGGCAGCCTGGTTCACACCGCCTCGGGCCAGCTCTGAGTGGCCTGTAGGGACAGCCTGGTCCCTGCCTCCGTGCTCTTGCCAGCATTAACCGAAACTCACTGCCTCAGTGGACACAGTGCCCGGACAAACCAACCTGGACATGGCTGTGGGCCCCCAGCCCAGCCCCCGGGCCCCATCTGGGATGGCACCGGAGAAGGCACCACACCTCCTCCTGCGCTGCCTAGGGTATCTCAGCCACCAGGCCAACTCCCCCGGGCAAGAGGGCCCCCAGAGGCTGCCAGGATGAGAGCCGTCCGCTCGAGGGCCTCGGGACCTTACCTGTGCGGTGGGCAGTTGCCACGGGCCTTTCAGAAGCCCGTGTGGCCTGATGGACGCCCCCTGCTCGCCGGGTCTCCAAACGTCGCCCGAGACCACCCGGGAGGCGTGTGGGCGGCCCCTCTCCCCAGCTGTGGTCCTCCCGCTCGACGCCCCTGCAGCGGCAGGCTCCGGAGGCGTGCCTCGCTGGGGAGAGGCCCATCAACTCCCGGGCACCTGCGGCTCATCAGGAGCCAACCGGAGCCTCCTCTCAGCCCCCAGGACGGGAGGCGGCGGGACCAGGCTGGCGTCTGCTTGTCTTTCTCTTTGTACATGGGGAGGCTGCCCCGTTGCCTCCATGCCACACAGGCCGTGCCCCTCGACCCTCACTCCGGGGCCAGCGGGAGAGGGACCTCCCTTGTGGGGGGATCCTGACAGAGGAGGGGTTAACCAGCCGGCTGTCCGGCGTGCTGGTGGGGACGCACCTGGCTGTGGGCCGTCCCGAGCCTGGTCCCGCAGGACCGGCAGCGGCTGGGCCGACGCTTTCGCACAGACCTGGTGCCGGTCGGTGGCGGCTCCGTGGGGCAGCATGGCGCGGGCCTGGGAGCTGGATACTCCCTGTGGGTGGTCGGGAGGAGCAAGAGCGAACCGCGTGTCACGCTGGGCCGGCTCATGGGGGTCAGGCACTATCGCGGTCGCCGCCGTGCTGTTCTCGGTGCTGGACTGCCGCGGGGGCCCTGCCCGGGGGCACGGTGGTCTCTGCCGCATCCCAGACGCCCGGGTCGGGGAAGTGAAGTCACCGGGGCTCAGGCGACTGGCTCCCGGGGCCACCTGGGCTTTGCTGCGATTCTGACCGCGGCCTCCTGGCTCTTTGCTGGAGAGGCTGGCGAGGAATCTGCTCACCAGGACCCCCGTGTAATGAGTGAGCCCCCGCCGGGAACACGGTACGGGGGGGCCAGCCAGACGGAGAACCCCGGCCCCGGCAGCATCCTGGCCCTGCCTGGCCCATCTCCCTGTGTCCCCTCTCTCGGGAAGGAGAGAGTTTTTGACAGAGAAGCCAGAAGACAGTGCGTGGCCTTCCCGCCAGGCGCAGTGAAGGAGGCCGCGCCCGGCCCCAGCAGGGGTGGGGGCAGAGACTGGGCGGCAGCAACCCACATCCCGGGGCTCCTCGCTGCATGCAAGAGATACTGAAAATTATGTTTGATCACCACGTTGGCATAAAGATGACTATAATCCTGGCTGAATTAAAAACTAAAACATTTCTCTGACCCTAAAAAGTTCATGTTTTGTCTTGACTTTAAGAGACATTAAAACATTTTCAAAGGCCCCTAAAAATACAGACAAGTTGGCCTCAGGCTCTACAGCCCAGGCCGGGGGACAGAGCTGAGCTCTCGGCCCGCACTGGACGCTCAGACCAGCACCCACCTCCCCGCCCACACATGTATGTGCTCAGCAAGCACTGTGCCCACCACGCGCCCGGGATCGGCGTGGGCACCCGCCCGGCCCGAACGGGACAGCACTTGGCTGTCCGTCACTGGCGCTCGCGTAGGAAGAGGCCGCAGAGGAGGGAGAGATGCAGACGACAGAGCAGGGCTGGGCGGCTCGGGAGAGTCCCCGCCAGCGCTGTGCGCTCCTCAGGCGCCTCCCTCGGGCCGGAACTGCGGGAGATGGCCGCTCTGGACCCTCTTCCATCCTTGCAGGGGCGAAGCACCTGGTCATTTGCTCCAAGACGAGGACGCCGCCATCTTGTCTTCTCCTATGGGGGTCCCCCCTCGTCCTCACCACAGAGGACTCACCTGGGGACCCAGGAGGGCAGCAGCGCCTGCCCTGCCTCTCTGAACCAAGATGGCCTGGTGGGCTCTTTCCCCGTCTCACCCTTCCCCGGGGACCTCCAGCTGCTGCTCGACACCCCGACTCCAAGGCCAGGAGCCCCTCCTGCAGCTCGCCCCGCCCTGCCTGCTGAGGATGGACACAGGCGCCTTCTGGAGTCGGGGCTGCGCTGTCCTCACCTGCCCGGATGGGCAAGTGGGGTCACCCAGCATTTAAACACTGGGGGTGTCTGGCGCCCGAGTGGCGGCTCGGCTGTGGCAGCTGGCGGACCCCCGAGGTGAGCCATGTGCCTTGGGCTCTGGAGCCCGGGCCCGGGTTAGCAAGCAGCCCCGCCCGTGGCGCAGCTGGCTCCGAGGTGCCTTCACCCTGGCGATTGCTTCACATCCTGTTTGTCCAGAAGCCGGAGCAAGAGAGGGAAGAAGAGGCCTTGAGGACCCAGAGGCTGGGATGGGCCCTCCCGGGGCCGGGCAGGCAGGGGACGAGGACGGCCTTGGGAAATCGGGGCCAGGCAGTTGTTGAGTGCTAACTAAATTCTCACTTGTCACATGGCCCCGGCCCCTGGAGAGAAGTGGCTGGAATCAATGTACTTTGCACGATTAACGAGGAACACTCATGTGCTTCGGGCCTCCAAAGGGCAGCTGATGGCTCTGGGCCTGGAAAACAAAGAAGCCACAAGAAACCAAGCTGCCGCCCTCTCAGTGGGCGGGAGGCGTCCCCCCAGCCCAAGGGGCTCCCTCTGGGCTCCTGGGTCTTCGGGGCTGGGCCTGGCCTGGCCCTGCCGCCCGGGGTCTGCTCGCGGCAGCCCGATGGCCCGGCTCGCCCCTGAGCGCAGCTCTCCGTCCCACAGCGTGTGAGCACACCCTGTCCCCTTTGTGCCTCAGAGAGTCCTTCCTGCCCACGGCCCCCCAGAGGGGACCCACGTCCACGCTTGGGCTACTCTGCAGACACCCACGGGACTCGGCCCCCAGTTCAGAGGTTAAGCGCGATGGCGCAACTCAGCTGGACCAGGGTGGAGGCCAGTCCCTTGCCTGGCGGTGGGTCCTATGGGGATGACTTGGTGCCATGACAACTGTCAGGTGGGATCAGGACTCTACGGGGAGCGGGCATGGGCTGGAGTGGCCCCGAGCAAACTCAACAAAAGGTTGTTCTGGTCTTTGTTGAGAACCGGCAGGAGATAGAACCAACTTGAAAGGCATCTTAGCTCCTGCGGGCATTTGTGGCTTTCTTTGCAAGTCTAGAAGGAAGGGCATTTGGATGGGTTGGAGCAGAGGCCAGCCAACTCTGTCAAGACACAGACAGTGAATATGTTGACTTGTGGCGGCCCCTCCACTCTGCCGGCCCCTGCATAAAAGCTCGTGGCTGTGTCCCAATAAAACTTTATTTGCAAAACAGCCAGTGGGCTGGATCTGGCTGTGGGCTGAGGTTTGCCCCCTCCCCAGGAGAGGAACAACTGCAGTCAAAACTGCCTCCCGCCAGGTTCTGCCCCTTGGGGAGTGTTGTGCGTGTACTGAGGTTCTCCTCACACCAGAGGCCAGACAGCGCCCCCCAGAGGCAGAGAGGGAAGACGCAATAGGCTGAGTTAAGGAGGGTCTTTTCTGCCTGCCTGTTTAGGGAGGAAGATTTCTCAGAGGCCACAGCACCCATCCTTAGAAGGAACACACAAGGGAGGCAGGGAGGCCCCTCCTCTGGTGGGGGAGCGCCTGGCACCCCGGCTCAGGTGGGGGTGCCCCCGGCCGCGTCAGCCCCTGAGGGGAGCAGAGCCCGGCCACAGACTCGCTGCGCCTCTGTGGGCATGCTCGTGTCGGAAGGCAGGGGTGATACCCAGGCACGTAAGGACCCCCGGCGCGGGCAAGGACGGGAGATGGGCAGGGCCACAGCAGCTCCCCCCAGAGGTGAAAAGGCAGGTCCCCGGGAGGCCCCATGTGGGCCTTTCTCATCATCCGGTCACCCAGTCTGCACGAGCAGGGGCCTGCCTCAGTCTCTCCGGGGAGGCACACCCGTGTGGGCAGCTTCCCTTCCAGAGACTTCCAAGATGCCTCCCCCCGTTCATCTGCCGCCTGGGGTCCCGCGCCCGCCCTGAACGATCGCCGTAGCTGGGGGGTTACTTGCCAGGTGTTAGACCCAGACCCCACCCTATCCAGGGCCAGCCGGGGTAGCTAAGGCACAGCTGCCTAAGTGAAAGTGGGGTGTGTCCCAGGAAAGGGGGCCTGGACGAGAGAAATGGCGTCGTCCCCACTTAACAGATGAAGACACCGAGGCCCCGGCGAGCAGACCCTCGGTCCGCCCGGCTGTCGGAGCAGATGTGGCTTCAAAGCCCTTTCCCGGTGCCGCGTCTGCCATGGCTCAGCCGGGCTGTCGTCTGGGGCCGGGCTGTCGGGCCGCGACCGGCGCTTGGATTTACTGTATCTGGAACGGCATCAGCTTTTCAGGCAAGGCGTTTTTATTTTGCCCTAAAAGCCTTCCAGGGGGAAGGGAAACACAATTCCTAGGGGCTCCGTTTTAATGGTTTCTTTTATAGAATTGTTCAAATTATAGATGGGTGAACTCGAGGAAACCCCGCTAAAGAATGCAGGAAAGCTGCACATTAAACGGGGTGAAGGTGAAGTAGTGGTGGACGGGGAAGTCGGCTCTTTTACACATTAGCTGTTAAAAAACCACAGTGAACCCCCGGGGCGGAGGGGTGCTGGGGAGAGCAGGCTTCCCGATCTCCAGCACATCTGGGGGGCTCCAGGTGAAGTTAGTTCCAGATGTGGACGGGCCCTGTCTCAGAACCACGGCTTTTGCCTGCTCTCTGACCCCCACACTTACCCGCGGTGTCCGATCTTGGGGTTCTGCCGCCTGAGCTGGGTTCAGGGCATTGCGCCCCAGGCTGGATGTACTCGGTGGGCTGTCCCTGGCGGCTTTCTTGACCCCCATCTGCTGCTTTGTCCTCTTCTGGAACACCTGTGGCCCCCAGACATGACATCAGATCCGCCCTGACCTCGTAGCGGCAGAGCTGGTGGACAGTCCTGGCCACTGTCCCAGCCCAGGACCGACTGCTCCGTCTGCTTTCTCCCCTCAGTCGCTGGGACCCCTGCCCTCTTGGTGTCCCCTTTCCTCCTGCCCGGGCTCTTCCAGATCCTTCCTCACTGGGGAACGCTGCCCTGACTGTCTTCCTTCACGTGGACCCCGGTTGCTGGACTGGGGCCTCCCTAACCCCGTGTTGCCCTCTCTCAACTCACTGCACCCTCGGGGACTTCTTCCAAGTGGTCACACCCTGCCGGCCTGGGTGGACGCTGTTCGACCCAGTGATCAAAGTACAGCCAGAGCAGCTGCTCATGCCCCCCCCTGTTATCTGTGCCCCTCCCACCCCCAGCACTTTTCCCTCTGGCCCCCTTAGTCTGTGCCCCCAGCCTCTGCGCCGACCAGGTGGCCGTCTCCTCTCTGCTCCTCGGCTCACCCGCCTCACCCCACCTGGCACTGGCCTCTGCAGTGCCCTCGGCCGACTGCCCTCTCCCCGGACGTCCCAGGGCCCCCAGCCTCTCGGGCCAGGTCTCCGCTCAAACAGCACCTCTGCACAGGTGGTGACAGGCCGCGGGCCCCGCCCTCTGGGCCCCCAGGAGGCCGCCCCCACCCACTGAGGTCGGGCGCATCCCGAGAGCGGCCCTGGCCGAGGCCTCTGGGTGGGAATGTCCCGGGCTCCGGCCCCACCCTTCGCCTGCCTTCCGCCAGCCCAGCTGCCAGGGCCAGGGCTTTGCTCTGTGTGGTTGCCGCTGTGTTCCCGGCTCCTGAGACGGCCCGGCTGGAGTCGGCGCTGAGTGGACGCTTGCGCGGCGGCGGGGGCACGATGCGGGGGACGGCGCGCGTGGGGCTTTCGCCTGCCCGCGGCTCCTGTAACCTCCTGTGTGTTTGCTGCTTCCGGTCTAGGGCAGAGCATCAACCCCAAGTTGGCAGGTCTGATCGGGCGGCACGGGCCCCAGAACAAGCAGCCCTTCATGGTGGCCTTCTTCAAGGCCACGGAGGTCCACCTCCGCAGTGCCCGCTCCACAGGGGGCAAGCAGCGCAGCCAGAACCGATCCAAGACCCCTAAGAACCAGGAGGCCCTGCGGGTGGCCAACGTGGCAGGTACGTCCAGGGCGGGGTCAGCACGGCCTCAGGAGCCCGGGAGCCCCAGCAGGACCGCAGGGGAGAGGCCGGAAATCTAGGACAGTGGTCAGCAGACGGCTCTGAGGCCCACCCTCGTCCTCGTCCTCGATTCATCAGAAATGCCAGGAGCAAACATTGGCACAGCAAGATTCTAACCGTGCACATTTCTAAATAGACGCAATAAGAGCCACACCCAGAGCTACGCTTAATAAATGATGAAAACCTGGGCGGGCGGGGGGGGGGGGGCTCCACGAATTTCCCCAGGGGGGCTGCTGCTTCGGCAGTGGGGGGAGGAAAAACGGGAGTTTGTGGTCTCTTTAATCTTACATTTTAGAGTGAAAACCATTTGAAATCTATGCAAGAAACTCAGGGTAAATTTTAACACTTAAATACGGGTGGGAGGATTCTTTTCATTAATTAGGACACTGTGAGATTTGTTTGAAAAATGTTTTGTTATCAGAAACGAGGAGAAGGAGCAGCAGATCCTATGGTGGGATCCTGGGCATAGTTTTAGGATGGCGTGAGACGTTTCATTATTATAAGTAAAAACAAATGAAAAAGGTCACACTTTCACCAGCAGACAAGTCAAAGATTAAATCAGTCACTGTATCCTCGGAAGGGAATGTTCAGGCATCACCACACTTAGGTCTGCATTAC
This sequence comes from Scalopus aquaticus, assembly GCA_004024925.1. Classification (NCBI taxonomy): domain Eukaryota; kingdom Metazoa; phylum Chordata; class Mammalia; order Eulipotyphla; family Talpidae; genus Scalopus; species Scalopus aquaticus. Next base: position 27,179 of record PVIJ01007674.1, read on the forward strand.
GGGGGCCGAAGCTTCTAGCACAAGATGTGACTCGGTGCTTGAAGCTGGGAGGCTGATGCCCTCCCCTTTCGTAGAGGGGGCAAAGCTGGGTCTCAGAGAGGTGAAGTGACTTGTCGAAGGACACAGAGCAAGAAAGTGGTAGCCCTGGGACCTGCACCCTGGGGATTTGGGGAGATATCTCTTTCCCCAGGGCCTGACTGGGGAGCAGGACCTTGATGGCATCTGGTGGCCTGGGGTGGCTGGGTTGAGTTCTGGAGCTGGACAGGGTGGACCACGTGCCCACCCTCTCAGCCCAGCCCTGCCTTGCGCGGGCATCTGATCCCCCAGGTGAAAAAGAAACCTTCAAATAAGTTAACTTCACCAACAAGCCACTTTTGCAGTGAATATGAGCCCAGCCTGGGCTGGAAGAAATCTTCGGCTCCCTCCCCACGCCCTCCCCACCCCCTCACCTTGATCAGGTGTGCTGTCGTCCACGAGGTTTCCAACAGCTGGTCCCGTGGGTAGAATAATCCCGCCCCAGAGGTCTGTCGTCAATGCTAAAACTGGTGCATGTGCTATTGCAGGGACAAAGGGGCCACGTTTGCAGGTGGCATAAGATAGCTAATCAGCTGAGCCTATAGGGAGGTTGCCCAGCCTTGTCCAGGTAGGTGGAGTGTCTCACCTGGGTCTTGAGAAAGGGGAAACTTTCCTTGCTCTGGACAGAGATGCGAGGACAGAGGGAGGGCAGAGGTGTGGCTTCAGAAACAGATTGTGTGTGTGTGTGAGAGAGAGAGAGAGAGAGAGAGAGAGAGAGAGAGAGAGAGAGAATGAGTCAAGGAATGGGGATGACCTTCAGAAGCTGGAATAGACTAGGAAACAGCTCCTCCCCCACCCCCACCCCAGTCCAGTCCTGCCAACACCTTGACCTAGCCTGGCCAGCCCAGGCCGGGCGGATTCCTGAGCCGCAGAGCTAGACCGTGCGGCCGATCTCGGCGTTTGGTCCGCGATCGCTTGTTAAGGCAGCACAGGGACACGACAGGCTGCTAGCGAAGCTGCTCTCTCCTCCTGCCGGGAGCACAGGAGCCAGCCCAGGGTGGGGGCCCGGGGCCCAGAGCACACTGAACCAGGGGCTCAGCTGCCCTGGCCCCTTGGCCTGCGCGTGTCCCCAGGAGGTGTGGGCAGCAATGCCACCCCCTGCCCCGACACGGACCTTACATAGCTGGTTGTCTCTTCCCCTGCCATGTTGGTTTTGACATTTCTGTTCATTTTCCTTTTCGAGGGGGAACGAAAGTGCAGCTGATGGGCGAAGTGTCCACGAGCAAGGCTTCCGGGGCCCCCAGGTGACCTCGGGGTGTGGGCCGCTCCAGAGCTTGTGTGCAGGGATTTGTGGGGACTCTCCTGGCAGGTGGATCTGTTTATTTTTAGGTTTCTCAAAAGGGTCTGCGAGCCCTCAAATCAAAACCCAACAGAATGCTTAATTCCTGCTGTGCGCGGCCTCGACGCCAGGCTCCTGGGGATGGGGGTTCAGCGGTGGGAGCCCAGCCACGGGCTGCCTCGTGGAGCTAAGCTGGGGCAGGCAGGAGCTGGCTGTCGCCCGCAGCTACATCTTCCTTGAAAAGGAGAGTGGGGCGGCGACAGGGGCTGATGCTCCTGGGGAGGGCAGAGGAGACATCGCCCAGAGCAGCGGGTGCAGGGCAGGCTCTGCTGGGGCAGAGGGACCCGATCTCGCTGCACCCTGAATTTGAGCCTCACCCAGAGCAAACGTGGATGCGTTGCAGAGTTCAAGCTATGGGGTGGGGTGGGGTGACGAGAAGATCTTCAGGCTGCTCTGAGGGCAGTGGGGAGCAGAGTGGGTCTCCCGGGGAGGAGGGTACTTGGTAGAGGCCTTTCTGCCAACCATGCAGAAAGTGCTAGCACTTTCCATCCAACACAGACTCCTGCGCCTCTTGGGTGAGTTTGGTGATGGAGGGGAGGGACCAGGTCTTTAAAATCCCGACCCCTGCACCCCGCCTCCTCACCAAAGCCCCACCAAGCCTCCACTTACATAATCCAATACGGGGCGCTTACTACCTCCCCGGCAGGGAAGGTAGTAATTCTGGGGAATTCTGCTGTTTGGCCTGGTTTGAAGTTCTAAACTCAGAGTTTTCATTTAAAAACAATACTCAGACGTGAGCCGCCTGCAGGAGAGTGAGCCAGAACCTGCATGGATGTGCGCATGTGTGCGTGTGTGCGTGTGTGCGTGTGCGTGCACTCCCGTGGGCCGGGCCCGGATGGAGGGCCACACAGGTTGAGGCCGTGTGTGGGGAGCACGCAAGCTCCGGCCTGCAGCCGCTCGCTTTCTCCCCTGCAGGCAAACCCCAGCCTGCAACTGCTCTTCAGATGCTGTGGTTTGGGGTGGAGAAACTGGGTCCCTCGCCTCCCCTCCACTTCCTGCTCCCACTCACACTTGGGCCCCGCTCCCCGGTAATTAGCCGTGTTCACCAGATGACCCGCGGGGGTGGGGGCGCCTGCTGCGACTTGTTCGCTGCTGCTCCCCCCGGCGGGCGGCCTGTGCAGGAGGCCAAAGCCACAGCCTCGTGTCCCCTGGCGCGGCCAGGTGGAGGGGCAGGCCCCGGGGCAGGAGCTGGAGTCACTCCTGGGGGTCTCGCTCTTTCCCCCTCCCTCCCTCTCAGCGGTGGTGGCGAAGCCCCGCAGTCTGCCGGCTTTCTCCCGGGACAGCAGGCTACACGGAGGCCCGGGGGGCGGTGCGCGTGTTGGTCCGCACGCAGGGCTGGACTCTGCACACACCTGCACCCGCAGCTTAGCTTCCAGGGCTGCCTGCGGCCTTGGTGTGCTGGGCCTCGGAGGCAGCGCGAAGCCAGATGTCCGGGGTTTGCTCTGAGATGGGCCTGGGGCAGGCGGCAGTCACGCCCCTCCTTTGCTCACGGCAGACATTGCTCATCAATTTTGACACTTTCTTCTCACTGAGCCTTCCCGTAGCTCCAGTTCCTCCTTTACGCAGGCCCCGGAAAGCCAACACGAAGTCTCACTGCCTCACCCCTTCCCCACTGGGCTAAGGGACGTCACTGGGCTAAGGGACCCTCCTTTCTCCCTGCAGGCGCCATCCTCCAAGGTCTACCCCGCCTTCTCTCCCGGGAAGGAGGAGAAAGCTCACAGCGTTGTCGATACCACCCGCGGCCTCGGTCACCACCACCAGATGATGTGGTGGAAGAGCCAGTAAATTTCAGGCTCTTTGCTGATGGTTCCCCTGAACTTGACCTTCATCTATTAATGACCACCCGGTCCTACAGCTGGTTTGCTCCCAGCTCAGAGGTGGGGAAGGGGACTCAGAACTTCCCGTGGCTGCTACATCTTCCTTAACCTCCCCAAGTCCCTCTACCCTGCCAGCGCCGACCCCGGCTCAGGTCTCCTCATTCCTGGAAGGTTCTAGAGCCTGGTTCTTTGTCCCTCTGTCATCAGCCACTCCCGTCCTGGTTCTGTTGACTTATCCTGGAGGGTGCCACCCTCCCAGCCTCCCCGTCCTCCCTACTGACATCGGGCAGACGGGCCACAAATGCCCAGGCTCTGCGGCAAGAGCTACCAAAAAGCCCCAAAAGGCCAAATACAACAAAGGCCAGCGCTGAGGCGAGGGCAGCGCACTGTCTGTGGGGCTCACCCGCGCGCACAATTGCAGGACACTTCAGGCTGCAGGAACAGCAAACACGGGGTTTACTGTACAAACGGGGGAAACAGCTCGCTGCAGCCTCAGGTGGCGGCCGCCTCCCCCGGAAAGCATCGGAGTGGCAGCTCCTTGGGAGGCGCTGGGCGACACCCACACACAGGCCTCTGAGACACCAGGCCCAGGGCCCCCGGGGCTCCTCTCAGGCTGCGCCAGAGGCAGGGCCGGGGCCCAGAGGGCAGGTGCTGGACGCTGCTTTGCTCCCCACTCGGCGGCCAGGAGCGGGCTTCTCCTCTCTTCGGAGTCTGGAGCCGTCGTCTTTCTTCTCCTGGGGGCTGTGTCGTCGCGTCTTCTCCTGTTCTTCTCTTCAGGGGCCTCCTCTTCTCTCTGGGGCTGGCGGCCCCTCTTTTTCTTCTCTTTTCCCCCCTTTTCGGTTCAGTCTTTTTCCCCCTTAGGTCCCGCCAGGCCTGGCTTATATCCTCTCCCCGAGCACCATCCACAAGTCTGATTGGACCATGTTCAATCCTGGAGCTGATTGGACCGACCTATCAGCTCCTAGCACCTGATTGGTCCGTTCAAAACGGCAGTTACTGGGCAGGAGCATCTGCCACAACTGACTCCGGAGCAGCGGGATAAGAGGCCCCACCGCTCCCGCAGGCTCCCACTGCTAAGGCAGCTTGGTTCCGGTTACACCACCTCTCTCCATTCCTCCAAGCCCTCACTTCCTTTAACTTCCCCCTCAGAGGGGCTTCTGTTGCCCCTGTGGAGCCCAGCGCCCGGCAGCCAGCCCTCCCTTCCTCCCCTCCTGCCTCCTTTCCCCAGAGCTCCCTTTCCACGACATCACTCGTGTTGGTCATGTCCGCTCTCGCCACAGCAGAGCTTCGCTGCGCTCACGCCTGCGGCTTTCATCCCTAAAAGGTCTCCCGGCCAGCAGGCGTCCACCCCCATTCCTCCGGCCGTGGGGGCCGAGCCGACCACAGCGCGAGGCCCCGTCACCCCCGAGAAGGCTGCCTGTGCTCCCGCCCTCCGCTGAGATCATCTCTGGTTTCGTGGGTGTCCCAGGTCGCAGCCGCTTTCCTATAAACACACGTGCAACTCTGTCAGAGTCAATTACATGTGATTCCTCGTGGGTTTGCATACCTTAAAAATTGCTTTTCTGACGGAGAGATCTAAAGAGGTGCATCAAATTGGAAATATTCAAAACAGCTGATGAAAGAGAAGGTGCGGCGATCGGGCACACCCAGCCACGAAGGCTGGGCCGTCTGACCTACTGTCTCCAGGACGCCCGCGGGGGGCCATTTCCCGGTCACTGCTGTGCCCCCCACTGCCCTCCCCTCCCTGCCCTCCCTGCTCAACCTCTCCTTCCCACCCTCGCTCCCCTCCTCCCCCACTTCACTCCAGGAGTCTCTGGGCCATGGCGTAGCTCAGCTGGCTGAGACCGGATTTCCGGGCCAGCGCCAGGTGCGGTCTGTCCCGGCTTCCCTGGCCACGTCATCGCCAGGGTCGTGGATATGGCGCTCGCGGCCACACGACTCCTACCACACCACTTTACAGGTGAGGAAATTGAGGCCCAGGGAAGGGAATTCAGCCACGTCCTCCTTGGCTTATCACTTCTCACTAACCTAGAAGCCTTGCAGCTTGAATTCTTGTGAATCAGGAGAACGCAGAAAGTTGGGGGGTTTTCAGATTTGCAGAAACCGTGGTGATGTGTTAATGTGTGTGGAGGAGAAGGCCATTCACTCCAGGCAGCTAAACGATATGCATGCGACAGACAGTGTGTGGCTTTAGCCTCAGCAGGTGGGCTGGAAGGAGAACAACAAATATCTGGTTGCTAAGAGCCAAGTGCTGGGCCGAGTGGATTCGAACACTCGAGCTGCCCTTGGAGGTGTAGGGGTAGACTCTCCCCACTTTTAAACCAGGAGCCCAAGGTCTGAGAGAACCAGGGTTTGACGTCACAGCTGGAGTGGCCCCTCTTACCCCTTCCTGATCACAGGTTCACACCTCCAGGGCCTAAGTCTTCAGGATCAACACCTCCAGGGTCTATACCTCCAGGGTCTATAGCTTCAGCATCTACCCTTCCAGGCTCTACCCTCCAGACACTGGCTCTGGGAATCCAACGGTGATTCCCAGAGGCCTTTTCAAAGAGGTGACGTTAGAGCCAAGTCTTGATTTTTTTTTTTTTAATACACACAAGCTGGGGTACAGGCCAGAGGTGTGGGGCAGCGAGAGGGTTCACCAGAGAGAGCGGAGAGCAGAACAGGCAGATCAGAAATACACTGCTGAGGGGAGCAGCGGGCGAGGCAGGAGAGGTCTGCCGCACCATGTGGGACTCTCCCTGGCCGGGCGTCGAACTTGCGTCGCCACTGCCGACAGCTCCACAGCGCAGCGCTTAACCGCTGCGCCACCGGGGAGGCCCCAAGTCTTGAATATTAAGAAAGCGCCAGACACAGAAAGATTATGGGAAAGAACATTCCAGGTAGAGGAACAGCAGGAGCAAAGGTGCTGTGGTGGACGCAGGTTTGGCAGCAGGCTCACGGCACAGGCAAAGGACTGGGGCGGACTGGAACTTGGAGACTGATGGTTCAGGAGTCAGGGCCTTACGAGGCAAGGGCAGAGAACTGCTCTAAGTAAGCTAGAAAGCCCCTGGAAAGGTTAGGTGGAGCTAAGACAGGGTGTGGCTAAGGAAGAAAACGATCCCTCTAGCTGCAGGGTGGAGGGAAGATTGTGCAGTGGCAAGAGAGTGTGTTTGTGTGTGTGCGTGTGAGGGAGAGGGAGAGAGGGGAGAGAAGTTCTACATGTTTATGAGTGTGCATCCCCAACCCAAATGTCTGGTAAACCTTACATACTCCTGGAAAACCCCAGTGCATAACTTGGGCTCCTCAAAGGAACGTCAGCAGTGTGTTTTCCTGGAAGGTCAGTGGGATTTGACTTTCTGTCCCCATTTGTCAGTGGTGGTGGTGATGGGGGCTTAGTCCCAGGCCCTGTCTGTGCCCCCTTTCACTCCCTCCAACCCAGTGAGCCTCATGGGCTGGGCTGGGCTGGCCTCCCAGACGGGCTTGGTTGGGAGCACACCCTCCCAGCAGGCCCCTGCAGCTGGCACTGTGGGGTGGAGATGGGGCTTGCATCCCATGTGGGATCCAGGCGGATGTCACATCCAAACAACATATGTATATAAAAGAAACCACGTCCACAAAAGGATCGGAGACTTGCTCTGTGTATGTGTGTGAGGGGGGGTGTTTGGCATTCGTGCCTCCCTTATGAGCTGTTTCTGAGGTTAGAAATGAGTTTTAAGACTCAGGTTCTCAGATGTTTCATGTCAAAAAAGTCACGGCCAACTGTGTGGACCCCCTGCCTTATAACCAGCCCACCTCACCACCTTTGTTTCCTCCCCTCTTCCCCCAACCCTCGCCAATGCAGAAAACAGCAGCAGCGACCAGAGACAGGCCTGCAAGAAGCACGAACTATATGTCAGCTTTCGAGACCTGGGCTGGCAGGTAAGGGGGTGTCTGGGACCTCTGGGCGGGCAGCAGGACCCTGTACCTCACAGGCCGGAGTCACATCTCAGCTGCCAAGGCTCTGAGTATCAAGCGGCCTGGCTGGGGTATAGGATCTAGGTTACCGACAAAGAAATGTCTCATGAAACCCCAGGGCAGACATGTGATTGAGAGTCGAACCAGAACCAGGAACCCAAACATGTAGCCTTTGAACCCCAACTTGCATTCAGCTCAGTTTGATCCTGCCCCTGAACTGGAATCCAGCTGCCTGCAAAGGGCGCCCCCTACTGGGCTGCCCCTGATTGGCCCAGCCGGGGCCAGGTGGTATTCTTGGACCAATCAGCTAGTTTGAGGGTGGGGTCATGTGACAGAAACATGGCGGCTCCCTCCGGAATTGTTTGGATGGAGCAGGTGGAAGGGCAGGACATGAATCCTAGCAAAGGACTGCGGGTCATCCAGTCCAGCCGTGATTTATGAGCAGCTCTGACGGCTCAGGCCCTCTGGCCCGCGATACTGCCGTGAGCCCTGCACCGGCCGCCCTGTAGAGCCCAAAATCCCCGAGAGGGCCATGGCATGGGTCTTCGCACAATGGGAGCATACAGGCTCTACGCCCGGATCCTGGCAAGATAGGCTCTCGGGGCACGGGTGCCTCTGCGGGAGACTTATCAACGCCTTTCCGTGCCAACCGAAGCCTGAGGGGAAGGAGGGCGGCCACGTGCATGCCTTACTGGGCATTAAGTCCGACCAGGCGGCGTGCACTGCCCCCTGACGCGCGCTGATTTCTCTAGCCAAAGCAGGTGAACGGAGGCGCACAGATTTCGTTTAAGGCACACTGCCCATGTGTCACCACCCGCGAGGGGTAAAGTTGATGGCACCCCTAGTCACCCCACTCTGGTCTTACAATGAAGTCACAGAAGCATTCACTCTGGCCCCAGACCTGTCTCCTCTGCTCTTTTTCCTCATTTTGCTTTCTGTCGGGACCACGAAAGGCCGCTGCCCATTTCCCTTCCTGTGCGGAGGCTGGGAGCACCGGAGCCCAACCCCCAGGGCAGGGTTTCCTATGGAGGCCGGGAAGCCTGAGCTCACACTCCCACCCCTGCCATGCTCACTCTTCTCCCGGCAGGACTGGATCATCGCCCCCGAAGGCTACGCGGCCTACTACTGCGAGGGGGAGTGTGCCTTCCCTCTGAACTCCTACATGAACGCAACCAACCATGCCATCGTGCAGACGCTGGTGAGTCCCACCTGCGTGCCTCTGGGGTGGGGCAGCAGGCCACAGACCCTGCCCTTGGGGCCTCTGAGCTGGGGCCAAAGGAGCCATCTGCCCCAGGACACCTCTGGACTTTCGTGGGCCCAGGGCACTTTTGCCTTCACGGGCACTTTCCTCCATAAAAAAAGATTTAAAATTGTATTTTATGACTGTTGGCAGAGGCAGATATAATCTTAGACCCTGAAGTTCATTATTTCTTCTAAGTTTAAAAGAAATCAGAGCAGTTTCGTGGGTGAAAGATACTGTGGGGAGTGGTCACTGCCTGCCTCTGCTTGGGGGCTTCTGCCTGGGAGACCCTCTAGTTGTCAGCACAGCTTGGCCACTTCCATAGGCCTCTCCCACCCTCACCTCTAATGTCTGGGCTTCAAGGGTCTCCCCCAGAGCTCATGTCTTCTCTTCCTGGCCTTGAACTTGGTTTAGTCTTTCAAGGGTAGGTGTTGTGTTTATTGAGTGTCTACTGTGTATAGACCCTGTGGGGAGCTGGTGACACCACAGAGAACAGCACAGATGTGGTCTCTGTCCTCGGGGCCTCATTTTTCAGGAGAGGAAACACTCAAGTAAACAAATGAGGAAACTTCAGAGAGAGGGGAGTTCTAGGAAGACAGGACAAAGAAGCGGGTTGGTGGCCATGGACTCTTCCAGGCTGACCTCCCACGGGGTCACTGGGGAATTCAGTGTGAATATGAGGTTAGCTTGGCGTCCAGCACTGGCGACACTCTGCCACCACCGCCCAGCGATGAGAGTGACGGACTTTTTAGCGTATACTCTGAGGTTCGAGGACCGCAGTTATCCAGCCACCTGCCACGAACATTATCTGGGCCTTCCTATCAGTTGTTCATCCTCCCTGGTTTGCACGCATCTGGTGAGTGAGCTCACCACCCAGAATCGTCCTCTGAACCCAGCGTTGTTTGCTGTGAACATATGAAATATGTTCAAGAACCAGAATCGAGATGCTTTATAAAAAAAAAAATCCACACTGGATTTTTATTAATCTTATTTAATTAATAAAATGATTAATTTAAAAATTAATTTTATTCACTTATTTTATTAACCTTATTAAAGTTTTTTTAATGTTAAGTATATACTGAAAGGACAGTATTTTTGAAATAGTGGTTTAAATACATTCTTTAAGTGAACGTCACCTGTTTCTTTGCTAGCTTTTTAAATGTGACTCAGACATGTGTGACTTGCGTTGTATTTTTCTTAGACAGGCCAAGTCTAGGCCAGCGGTCAGCAACCTTTTCCTGAAAAGGACTGGAGAGTAAATATTTTCGACTTCGAGAGTCCTAAGGTCTCTGTTCAAATACTGGACCTGCCGCCATAGCATGAAAGGCGAGGCAGACAGAATGCAAATGAATGGGCATGGCTGAGTGCCCAGAAAATTTAATTCCTAAAAACAGCTGCTCAGTCAGGATTTGCCTGCAGACCCGCCCTGCTCTGACCCAGCAGCTCCCTGTCCAGGGCAGCTTTGTCCATCCAGGACTTTTGGCGCTGTCTGGAGACAGCTTCGGTGTATGACAGGGGCTTGGGTGAATTCTGCCGGCCAGAGCAGGCAAGCTGGTGGGCCCTCCGCCGGGCTCAGACACCCAACGCAGAGCACCCTCCGGGCCCCAGTGTGTGACCTAGCCCTTACCTTAGCAGCTGAGTGCTGTGAACCTCTGTACCTGGGGGTCTATGAAATGGGGGTGACCCTAGAGCCGCGTTAGGTACAGATACATAAGGTCGTTGGGTCTGCGGGTGCAGTGTGTGTTCCTCGTAGGAACAGGAGGCCAGAGGGACGTGACTCACCCAACACACGTTTGATGTGTGTTCCAGGTCCACTTCATCAACCCGGACACGGTGCCCAAGCCCTGCTGCGCCCCGACGCAGCTCAACGCCATCTCCGTCCTCTACTTTGACGACAGCGCCAATGTCATCCTGAAGAAGTACAGGAACATGGTGGTGCGGGCCTGCGGCTGCCACTAGCCTCCCAGAGGCCGCACCTCGGGGCCACGTTTTTCTGGATCCTTTGCCTCCCGCCACCCTACCTTTAAGGAGCCGGCAGACCCTCCTCCTCTTGTGAGACTGTCCCTGTCCCCTCCCTGACTCGAGCAGTGTAGGAACATGACGGAATCCGAGAGGCAACGCTTTGCTCGTTTCTCTCCGGAATCCCATGGACAAGATCCTACAAGCTGCAGCCGGCACAACCTCACAGAGAACAGAGAGCGAAAACCGGCCCGGCCGCCTCCTGGGCTGGAAGGCTCGGCCCTGCACACACGCATCCCGGGGGTGATGCTGGGCACCCCGACGCCTGGCCCGCAGCCGGAGCCGCGCTGCAGAGGGGGTGGGTGCGTCTGAGTCTGCACTCAAGGAAAGCCGACGTGGAAGTTCCTGTACTAAATGTCACAATAAAACGAATGAATGAAAATGGTTAGGATGTGACAGATATATTTTCCTAAACAGTTTATCCCCATCTCTTGGTTCACTCTGATTTCATAAACAGAAGCTGTGGCCGACGGAGGGGTGGGCGCCCCTCGCCATTCCATTCTGGTTTCCGTCTGAGGCTTGCTCAGGCCTCGTGTTTACCGGCCGCATCCGAGCTGTGGCCGGGAGGGGAGAGGGCGCATTTCCGCTGGCGGAGAGGATACGTTGTCCTCGACGGGAAACGCCCGCTGCCCAGCTGGCTGCGTGGGGGCAGAATTACGTCACGTAGACCCACGGGGCACGGTTGCCGTTGGCTCTTCTGCACCCCCGCTCCCCCGTGGTAGGGTCAGCGGCGAGGACAGCGTTGTGGACAGTGCCGGCTGCTCAGCCCTGCACTCCGGCCCCCGTGGCCCCATTTAAGGAGCTCCCAGTCAGGTCGGGGGGCGGGGGTGGAGGTGCGCTTCTCCCTTGTTCACTGATAGCAACCATCTGAAGGCGGGGTTCTGACCCTTTGCCACCTTGTCATCTGCAGACCTCTCTGAGGATTCTGCAAAGAGAATTGGCTCCTCGAAAGAAGGGAAAGGTGCCCTGGGGGTGATCTGCGGGGTGCCGGCTGTGCTGGACATGAATCTGAAATGGAAGGATCTAGAAGTCACTTCGAGAGTGGCCTCCTAATCAAGTATCCTGGCCCCCGCAAGGTAGCATTTCTGATTCAGCTGTCCTGTGGGCCTCTCTTGCCCTGTCTGGTGGGTCCCCTAAATGGCAGGCCCCCATCTCCAGCTGTGACACAGACCTTGGGGAGGATGGAGCTGTTCCTGAACAAAGAAGGGGGTTATCCAGGTGAGCTGCACACCTCTGGAATCCCTTCTAGTGGGAGAGTGTTTCTCCGCTTTGATGAAGGGGCTTCCTGGAGACCTTGGTGCTTTTTCCCATCTTTGGCAGCTTGGGCTGCAGCCTTCACTGGCAAGGCGCCGGGAGAGTCCCCACTTTACATTTTGTTTTGTCTGTTGGCAGGTCTGGGGCTTTTGTGTGGCTCTCTTGGTGTGAGTCTTCTCAGCACCTGTGCCCAGCCTCTGGCCGCTGGTCAGTACCGCTTGGAGACTGAAACGTGAAGAAATGAGTTATGTCCATCTGCAGCTCTTTAGTCCCCTCGGCCCCGTCCTTGTTCAAGACGAGCCCGCTTCCCTTCAACCTGTTTGTTTTCTTATTTAAGACTATTTATTGACGGTTGGACCCGTGTTCTCTCAGCTGTTGCATGGAATAGCCCTCAGTGAGAATTCTGTATGAATAGCCAAAATAAAAAGGGTTTTGACTGCAATAAAAGGAGACTTTGGCTCTGGCTCTTGGGCCTCTGTGCTGGGCGGTGTGTGCCGCTCTCAGTTCCTCCGCGTGGCAGCTCTGGGGGTCGGCTGAGAACTCCATGGCTCGACCTCCGCCGCTAACATGCCTTTATCATCTAGGCCCTGGGGAGAAAGGGGCGCTCGCTCATCGGTCTTGGGTGCAGCTGTGTGGGGCCCCGGACTGGAGAGCTGGAACCGGACAGCAAATGTGAATTTGGTAGGCTCGACTACAAAGAGCCTTGATTGAATTACAGTGCAGCTGTCAGCAGCTGTTTCAAAGAGGCAGGGGGTAAATTAGCTGTGTTTACTGCTAACATAGTTGAAAGATTTAGTCATCCCAATAAAATAGAGGCCTAAGAAAGAAAAAAAAAAAGGCTGGGGGGGGTACACCCTAAACTTTAAAGCCGTGCAGGCCCCAGAGCTGACATTGTCCAATGCAAATTATTCAGTGGTGGGGATGGGGGGTGGGGGGCTGCTGCTGGCTCCCAGCTCCAGCCTGCATGGCCCACAGCAGACCTGGGGCAGGCAGCCGAGGGCCTCTGCCCAACCGTGCCCAGAGCCTCGGGCAGCCGTGGGGGTTCCTTTTGCTTTGAAGTGCACACCCAGGTTGCCAGAGAGATGGTGCCCTCTGTGCCCATCCGTTCCTGCCAGGCCACTCACTCCTCCCCGCTGCCTCCAACGAAGCAGCCGCTCCTAACAAGTTCCAGCCTCTGTGATTTCCAAACCCTTCTGTCATTGTCCTGATGGGCCATTTAGCTTTTGTTCTATTTTCCAGGCCAAAGACCAGAGCAGCAAACTGGAGGGCCAGATGTGGCCTGCAGATGTATCCTATTCCCTCTGCATGATGTTTATAAAGTGGATTTATTGCCAACGTGTTTTTGAAAAATCAGAGGATTGGGGATGAAAAAATCTCCAAATCTGGATTCTCTTGAGAAATCAGCAGATCTGACCCCTCTGGGCCCCATTACTGTAGCTCTCAGCTGGAGCTGTCACAGTCTCCACTGCTCCCTATTGCCTCTCACATAGGTGCTGTCTTTCATACTGTAGATGGTTATTTACTGGTACATGTCTATTAGGAGCAGGACAATGAGACCTGGGCTGAGAGGGCCACGTGCTTCAAGAAGGAGAGGCAAGAATAGGCTTTCTTTAGTTTGTCCCTGGCCCACTTCCCTGTCTGGATCCTGGTTGGGCCCCTACAGGCAAGGGTATTTGTGGGTTCATCTTGGCCTTCGTCATACCCACTCCTGGTTTCCACCTGTCTTGCTCATTTTCACCTTGGAGCACATTTTCACTGCCTCTTCTCCTGACGTGTTTACCTTTTGGCCCGACCTCACTGCCAGCCAAGCAAAGAGTGTGCTAAGAGAAGGAATTTACCCAGAGTCCCTGGTTATTAATTTCTGGGACTGAAACTTGAACCCCAAAGCCTGCACTCCACCTCAGGCTCACCAGAGCCAGAATCTCCTGGGGCTGTTCATGAAATGTGAGGATCCCTGGTCCCCCATCCCACCCCTTGTTCCCCAGGGCCGAACGTCAGTTCCTGAATTCGGCTCAATCCCTGGGCTACAAGCTCAGGTCTCGGGGCTGCCATGATATGACCAACTTTTTAGAGACTTGTTTTATGGGGGGAAGATTGGGGGGTGGATAGGGGAAGGTTTCAAGGAGGAAGCAGCATTTTAATCACGCCTGCCCCAGCTAAGCCTCCCCTTGCCCTCCCCTTGGGAGGCAGGTCTGCAGAGGCTAGAGGTAGTGTATGCACTCGAGCTGCCTGACCTGGGTTTGGGGTGGGAAGTGGCACCTGGTCGAGTTCATACATGGAGGCCAGGGAGAGGACCCTCAACCTCCCTTGGGGGAAGACCTCTGCCACAGTCTCACAGATGTCTTTTTGGGATGGAGGAGAATGAGGGGCCAGCTTGAGCTTACTATCCTCTCTGAGCCTCAGTTTTCTAATCTGCGAAATGGGATGGTGCCCACCTAGACTATGATAGAAAACCCTGCATAGGATAGAAAAGCCCAAACTAACAATGGCTTAAATAAGGGAAATTTTATGTCTTTCATTTAAGGAAACCTGAAGGTCAGTCTTCCAAGGTCAGGATGGCAGTTCACTGTGGCATTCTGGATCCAGGCTCCTCCAGTCCTTACAGTCTACCTCATGAGAGGTAGATCCTTACAGTCTACCTCATGGTCCAAGATGGCTGCTGGAGAGCCAGCCATCACATGTTATTCTAAGCTGTATGCTCCCTTTAAGCATACTGAAAATATTCTCTTGTTAGGAAAATATTTTCTTGTTAGGAAAAATACAATCACACCACATCGAGCAGGGGAGACTGGGAACTATGGTCCGTTATTCTGAGTGGAAATACACATACTGAGAAGTCGGCAATCAGGGTCCTATTTCTATGAGAATTTTATGGGAGCTGGAGGTTGGAAATTAGCTCTCTGTATTAGTTCTCTGTATTAGTTGCAGTTACCACAAACTTGGAGGCTTCCATCTCACCCATTTATTATCTTACACCTCCTGGTGTAAGAATTGGGGTGACTGAATCCTTACCTGGAGTTCAGGGTCCTCTTCTGAGCTCTTTCAGGTTGGGGGCCTTGCAGTTGTAGGACTAAGTTCCCCACTTCTTTCCAGCTGTCAACCATGGGTCACTCTCAGTTCCCAGAGGCCTCTTTCGGGTCCTTTCCCGGGGGTCCTCTCCAAGTCAAGTCCAATCCCAACCTTCAAAGCCGGGGGTGGGGTGGGGAGGGAATCTCTGACTAATGTTAAGGATTTACTTGATTAGGTACAACCACCCAGAATGATCTCCCTTTGATTAACTCAATGTTAACTGATTAGGGGCCCTAATTACATCAGCAAAATTCCTTCACCTTTGGGGGTAACTATCAAATATTGGGCAGAACTCTTGGGGGCCATCTTGTAATTCTGCTATCACACACACCTTGGGTCATAGAAAGTACGAGAGACAGCGTGTACATGAAAGCTCCTGGCATAGAGCAGACACACACTGAGTGCAGCCGAACGGGGGCACCCCCACCAAGAATCCTCTGCCTCACCAAAAGGTTTGAACAGTTTGAGTTGCGGCCCTCACGCGCCTGCAATTGCCATGTGCCCAGATTCTTCATAAACTCATCCATCACCCAGCTACTCTCGTGACCGGGGAAGGACGATGGAAGGGTCCTTCTGGAACTCTGCAAAACACCGCCGCCAGCACCTG
Organism: Scalopus aquaticus; assembly: GCA_004024925.1. NCBI lineage: Eukaryota > Metazoa > Chordata > Mammalia > Eulipotyphla > Talpidae > Scalopus > Scalopus aquaticus. The sequence goes on from PVIJ01007674.1 coordinate 42,535, forward strand.
GTTCTTCCTCGGGCGGGATCCTGCCAGAGGCTCAAAATTACTCCCCAGTTGACCTCACAGCATCTTAGGGCAAGCCCGCGCTGCTTACTCTAACTGCCTCCCTCTTTAAGGCGCATGGAGGGGAAAGAGCACACGAAATGCAGTGTGTCAGTGCACTGGACCCTGCACAACTCCAGGGAGCCCTGGAAGACAGCCCTGCCCCCACCCCAGGACAGGGACATCTGCTGGCGGGACAGACGTTTCTCACGGGACCCCGCCCCCCACCAGGTTGGAGTCGCCCAGCCCTGCCAAGGACATGTCCAAGAACCTCTTGCGAACATTTTTTCCCTTCGCCTGTGGATCAATTCCTCCTGGCTCAGACCCTCAGGACTCTGGCACCAGCCTCTTTTGGTCTTAGATTTGAGGAAATAAAAATAGAAGAGGAAAAACACAGAACTCTCCAAAGCCTTTGGAGTTGCGACAGCTGTTTGGACCAAGGCGCAGTGCACCTGGGCCTGGAGCGCGAGGGCTCCGCCACCACCTCCCGCCCCTTCCTGAGGTTTCCAGAGGCTGAGCGGGGCCATGGGGGCAGGGTCTCAAGCCCCTCACAGGAACGCCTGAGCCAGAGCGGGCCCTTCTGGCAGTGCCTGGGTGCCGTGAACACGAATGCGGCCATGCGAGCTGCGCTCCCCATCAGCCCCGGGCCCAGGGCCCAGGGCCCCGGGCAGGAGGAGCTGCGGCCGGCCAGGCCGGCTCTGCAGGTGTGTGGCCTGGGCGGCAGCCCGACACCATGCTCAGAATGACCCCGAGTTGAGTTGAATGCGCTCTGTTGACGTCTCGAGATCCTCAATGCCTTTGGAACAAGTTCTCACTTTGCACGGGGCCCCGCAGATGCCGCAGCGGGTCCTGGGCCAAGAGGACAGAATGAGGATTTTGGCATCAGACCCAGGGTCCAGCCCAGACTCCGCCCCTGTGTGCATCAGCAAGCGAGTCGTGGGCATCTCCGTGCATGGACAGGGCTCTGGGCCCCGGGGTGCGCTGTGCACAAGAGGAGGCCCCCGCTTTTGGACAGCTTATCCAGGGGCAGAGAGAGCAGACGAGCCGAGGGACAGGAGGGGAAGGGCCGGCCACATGCAGCGCCTGGCGCAGGGCGAGAGCCGGCGGAGGCCACAGAAGCACCCAGATCAGGGGAGGAGGGTGAAGAAAGGGATGTGACAAAGCTGCGCAAGGCGGGACCCCAGCGTGATGCCCCAGCCTCACTGGCGCGGCGCACGCGGACCCTCTGCGGCTCCAGGGGCTGACCCAGGCTGGCTGCTCTGCAGGCCCGCGGGGAGCAGCGCCCACCTCACCCCGAATTCGGCCGTGGCCTCTTCACTGTCTTTAAGAGCAGCAGCAGCTTCCTCAACGCCCTCCCGCCCTTCTCGACCCTCCCGCGCCCCCCTTGCAGGGGTTTATGTGAGACGCTGGGCTCACCCACCAAATCCAGGCTGATCTCCCATCTCCTTCGTCTCAGCCGCGAAGTTCCTTTTGAAGATGGGCTCTAACCAAAGATGCTATTCGGTCTCCCCGTTCCTGGCATGGGAATGCTAAGTCCTTTGGAGTCTGCTGGGTGACGGGGAGGAAGGCGTTTTAGGAGAGCCTTTCCTAACCAGCTCCTGTCAACCTTCCCTGAGTTTCTGTTAGAAGCGGTACCTGTGGCTGGAGGGTTAGCACGTCCCCCCCGCACCCTGTAGCTGTCACCCCACCTTTCCTAGGAAAAGGAAGTGGATGGGTGGGGGGTCAGGGCCAACGCCGCTAAGCGTAGATGGTTTTCTCCCAAACTCACATCATTACTTAATGCCATATGCAAGTGACCAAGAAACAGACATAATAATTATTCCCAAGGAAAGTGCGTGTTTGCATTGGAGCAGGGGAGGGGCTGCGGGAGGGACAGTGGGGTGAGAGGGAGTGGGGGGATTATAGCCCCACCCTTGGACTTGACCTTCCATGGTACGCATCCAACTTAAGTTATAGAAATGCAGAATCAAAACAGTTGCAACAGAGAAGTCACATACTTGCGGCTGACCCCTTCTAACGGAATCCAGACCCGGGTGTCTGTTCTGGGAGGTTCTAGCAGCATCTACATTCCATCTGATGGGAGAGCCAGCACCTTGACCCCACCTTGGCTGGTGGGTGGGCCACCCTGAGGTGCTGAGGGGGCTGGAAAGAGAGGATCTAAGCAAATTTCGTTTCCAGCGGCCTTTAGGAGGCTCATTTTCCAGCTCGGTGGGCTCTCCCACCCCCAAACATGCGCTGGTCTTTGTTCGACCCTGGTTGAGTGTGTCCATGAAGGAAGGGATGACAGACGACTGGGGCTCCCAGCCCATCCTGTCCTTCTGAGTGGTCCCTAAAATAACACCATTAGTGGGGCCGAGCGGAGGCTCCTTATCTTCCGAGATAACACGGAGCAGGTCCCCGTGGCTGCCGTGCGCTTGACGCGCTCGTGACCAGGCCCTTCGCGTCCCAGGCAGCAGCTGACACTCCGAGTCACGAACAGCTGCAGGCTCCCGCCTGGTGCACAGGTGTGACGTCACGGTGGCAGCACCGGCCCACCCAGTCCAGGATGCCCATGGAGAACCCCATGGGTGCCGAGAACTGCCCCGGCCTCTGTCCTTCGCCAGAGTGGGCCGGAGTGGACTCATCCGTGCAGCTTTCCTCCCATGCCTTGCGCAGCTGCGGCCCCCGTCCCTGCCGTTGGTTATGGGGTACTCCCCTTTGCAAAGGTGATCAGGTGTTACCATCAGCACACTCCTTTGGTTAATGCGATCGTGTCTGAGTCTGGATTTGGAAACGACCAGGAACACAGCTGCCCCTGAGTGCCACGTCCCCGCCTTTCTCCTCTCCTGGACGGAAAAACTTTGTGAAGATTTGCTGCGTTTACATCTGGATATTTTCTCCTTGTCATACAGGTGCTTTTTTTCCTTACTAAGTCAGAAATCCTGCCCTAGGCTCACAGAACCTCCAGTCCCATCTTACCTGCATGCACCTGGACCTGGGCTCATATCCGCCTCTGACACTTGCCAGCTGTGTGGCCTGGGGCAAGTTACTCAACCTCTCTGTGTCCCGGTTCTCTCATCTGTAAAACGGGGTTTATAATAGGAGTGCTGTGGGGATTAAGCACAGTAAAGTGCTTGACTCGATGTAAGGGTGGATCAAGTAAACACAATCGAGAATCATCACAATCACCATCGCCCTCAAGGTCAAAACCATTGCTAACACCCATCGCTGTCACCACTGCCGCAGCCACCTCAGCCCATCATCACTATTGTCTTCCCTCTGCCTACTTTTCTCACAGTCAAGTGGATTTGGGGCAGGGAAGTGAGCGCACGTTGGGCTGACACGGCCAAAGGACCACATCTGAGAACACGGTCTGGGGGTCAATCTGAGGGGCGGTTGATCTGGCCACGGCCCACAAGGCCCCCTGGCTGCTGGGGAAAGACCTAGAAACTCAGTTTGTCCCAGGAGTAGCTAAGGGCACTGGGAGACCTTCCATCCCAGTATCCCCACACCACCAAACGTACTTCTACTTATCGTCCAATCCACAAGGGGAAACTGAGGCCAAGAGGGGCAGAAAGAACCCAAAGTCAAGCAGCAGCTAAAAGGCTGCTGGTCAGAGCTGCAGCTCTCACTCATGGACCCAGTGCTGGTGACAGAGAGGCGAGACGCCATCGGCCCAAGGAACCCAGCAAGCAAGCGACAGCACACAGCAGAGCAAATGCCACACGAGGGAACACGGGTGGGATCAGCAGAGCAGCATCGAGATGCGGGGCTAGAAATGTAGTTACGAGCTCTCAGAGCTGATGCCCTTGACCACAAGGGAGATACCATCCTGCTGATGTGACTGTGCTCAGTTTCAGCAAGTGTGACTATCCACCAGGCGCACAGAGTGAAGCCCTGAGCTTGGGATAAGTCTAGAACCGGCATTACAGTTCCCAGAAGTCCCTGCGTGCCTTTCCAGTCATCCCTCCCCCTACCCCCAGATAACCACTACTCTGAATTCTCACTCTGTACAATAGGTCTCACCTATTTTAGGAAGTTACGCAAACAAAATAATGTAGGACCTGATCTCATGTGTCTGGCCTTTTTTTTTTTTTTACATTCTATTTGTAATATTTGCCCATCTTTTGTGTTTAGGTGTAGTTCGTTCCTTTTCATTGCTATATAATATTCCATTGGGTGAATGTAGCAAATTTGTTTATCCATGCCACTGTGGACAGGTACTTTCCAGTTTCTGACTAATAAGAAAATGCTACCAACATTCTTGCTATGTCTGTTGGTGACCCTAGCCCATGCCTCTCGTGGGTCTGCTCACTGGCTAGCACATAAGAGCCCACAGGATTTGTGGATTCTCTACTTTAATTGAATCAGCCAAACTGTCTTCCCAGATGGCTGACCTCCCCAGCAACACAAAGGTCCCATTTGCTTGACTTCCTCGCCAACACTTGTCATTGTCATTTTTTTCACTTTATACATTCTGGTGAATTAGTCAAGTGAATTTTGAATTTTCTAGTTTGAATTAATTTGGGGGGAGGGACGGTCCAGATCCACACAAAACAGGGTCAGGATCTGAGAAAAGAAAGAGAAGAACTCTCTGCTGTAGTCACCCGCCACCCCCCCCCCCCCCCAGGGTAACCACTGCTGCAGCTGTGTTCTGCAGCCCCTGTGGCCAGGGCAGATTTGGGTCATGCCATGTCTACCCCGTGAGGAAGCTTCTGGCTTGGACTCCCCAAGCCGGGGGTAGGGGGCTGCATTTCTCTCACTTGGGTTGTTTAGCCTGATATAAAATCCCAGTTTGGAGAGCAACCACCTCCAGACATTTGAAGGCTAATAAGCCGCTGACTCCACGCTCTTTGTAGTGGCAATATTTCTAGCACTGCTGATAAGAAGTTTAGGGCTATTCAGGCAGTTTGGATTCTTGTTGATTTGTATGTGATATTTTCCCTTTTTCTTTGCGAGTGTGCAGTACCTTCTTTACCTCTGGTCTTCTGAAAATGCTTAATGCTATGATAACCTCACCTCTAGCCTATCTTTCCTCTCTGAAACTCCTGGTTGTTGGAAGTAGGGTCCTAGGATGGGACCCCTAATTTCCTTATCTCTTACTTCTAGTTTTCCATTTCCAGGTTTTTATGCCAAGTTTGGGGATATTTCTGCACTTTTATCTCTCACTTATTCTGTTGACTATCTTATTACAGCTTTAAAAGGGTGCATTCTTGCTTCTCTGAAGGTTCTTTTTATAAAAAGGGCATTTTCTTCTTGTTTCACAAATTCCATCTTTTATCTCTGGGAGAACGTTAATCGTGGTTTTTGTTTTTTTTTTCTTGGGCGTGGTTCTCTCTGCGTTGCCTTTGTTTCCTGTGTCCTGTGGCACTCTGCTTGTGTGTTCTGGTTTCTGGTTTTGATGGGGGCCTTTCCCCGGGACGGGAGAAGGGTGAGGCCCCTCCATGCTGCCAGGACCTGCACTTGAGGGCCGTTTTCACAGTAGGGCTGCCCTGCCCTTCCCTGGGTGGTATTTTAGCATGTTTGGAGTTTAACCTCTCTGCAAAGCAGTCTCCCCATCTCCTTTCAGGGCAGGGATAGAATTGGGACCTGAATTTTCTGACCTTGCGTAGTGGCCTCTGTGAGGTCGGCTTTCTGTGGGGGCTGCGAGGGCTGTGCCACGGGCTCGCTTTGCACCTTCCGTCCTTCATCTGCTGTCGTTCCCTTTTCTCTTGCTATTCTTTTTGCTTACACCTCTTTTTAAAAAATCTTTTCAGAAAAGTCTCCGGAGTAAGGAAGAACTTACATGTCCAACTTCCTAGGTTCACCAGGGATGGCGGGCTGCCCTCCCAGTCTGCCTAGGACTGCCTGGCTTTCAAACTGAACTTCCAAGGAAACCCCTTGTCCTGGGAAAGCTGTCCCACCATGCTGCTGGGGCTCACCGCCCCGTCAGCTCTCTGTGTCCTGGACACATGCCCAGCTCCTCCAGGGAGCACTTCCTCTGAGCCTCAGAGGATGACGGGGCCCGGCCACTCAGCTCACAGACACTCACTGGTGTCTGGAAAAGTCCCTGTATTTCTGGAAACCCCAAAGATAAACGCCTGCATGACTATCATTACTGAAATTGCCGGCTGCGGCACAGACGTGCACGTCCAATGGCCTCCTGGCAGCACAGTTCCCGCCCGCACAACCTCTGTAATTATAAGAAAGCATTTCAAATTGTTCCAGTCCAAACAAGACCTGGAAGTGCAGAGAGCAGGCTGGTCATTAGGGCCAGAGATTAATGGCTGCCATGGAATCGCCTGGAAGGACCTACCCAGGGCCAAGGGCGGGACTGGGGTGGGGGACGCACTCGCTGGCTCTGCTGCAAGAGCATTCGGAGGTGGCGGGGGGCAGCAGGTTTCCCGAGACACCCCTCGTCTGGCCCAGGCTGCGGGCTCGCGGGAGGTGCCGTTCTGTTGGTTGATGCCGCTCCATCTCCCGCCTGCTCTGCCTGCACATGGACAAACTGCCGCTTCAGATCAAGAAAAGGCAGCTACTGTTGTGGGGCGCTGGGCTACGCAGTCACTCACACATCAGAGTAAGCGAATTTGCCCCGGAGGGCAGTGGGGAAGGTGCCCAGAGGGTCGTGGGCGCCTGGAGCCCTCAGTTCACACCGTGATGGGGAGACCCCTGAGCCAAGTCCCAGGGAGTGTTAGACGTAAGACGCCGGTTACTGCCCCTGCCTCGGGGCACGCCGGGAGCACACAGAAGAGCACACATCGCACGCTCGGCGAGGGGCAGTCACTGCAGCGTGACAGGCGGGGCCCCTGGTGCACTTGTGTGACTGTCATCACCAGGCTTGTTTGCCATTCTTTGGGGACCCACATGACTCGGCCGGCAGAAATCACCCCCACGCCCGACATGAAAGACATAGGAACAAGCAGACCTTGAGCCACCCTCAGCGAAGTGAGGCCACAACTGGACTGGAACACATTCCTCTGCCCTGGTGAGGCCCCGCCCTGCCCACCAGAGAGCAAGCGCCTGGACACGCCCCGCCAAGCTCCTGGGGCACCCACGCCTGCCTCGTCGCTGGGGGAGTGCTCGGGCTGACGGGGGACCAGGCCCACTTTGTGGGGCTTGACCGCAGAGGAGAGGGCGGCCAGCCGTCACAGCGGGATTCCAGCATCCTGGGGTCAGGGAGAAAGCAGGCCAGCAACGCTCACTCCCGCCATCACCTCTGCCCAGAGATTTCTGATTATATGGTCTCTGCTCCCTGGGAAGCACCACGGCATGGTCCCCGCGTTCCTTCGACTGCTAATCTGCACACCTGGCCCCCGTCCCAGAGGGACGCAAGGAGCTCATAGTCTTGTGGGGAGACTGACAAGGACAAAGCAGTCACCTGAGGAGCTCTTCGTCCTTAGTGGAACACTGGAGGGAATCACTGGTGGAGGGAAAGAATGGATGGATGGTGGATGGTGGATGGTGGATGGCGGATGGCGGATGATGGAGGATTGCGGATGATGGATGGATGGTGGATGGTGGATGGATGGATGGTAGATGGACAGTGGACGGTGGATGGATGGTGGATGGATGAACCAAAACCCTGGCACAGCTGGGGTAAGTGCAGGTGTGGTGAAAGCCCACAGGACTAAAGGGGCAGAGTGACACAGCTCGGGGGCCCACAAGCTGAATTATTCCCTCCCTTCATCCTCCTCTCTCTCTTCATGCTCCCTCCCTCCCTCCATCCCTCTCTCCCTCCTTCCTTCTCTTTTTCTCTTCAGTCCCTCCTGTCTTACTCTCTGCCATCACAGTTCCCACTCCTATCTCACAAAAGTCCAGGGACAGGTTGGGCTGTTTTGAGGGCACAGAAAATGGAAGACTGTTGACTGAGCCAAAAATAAGGTCTTCAGTGGCAGTGGGTTGTGAGGTGCTGAGGTAAAAGGGGGAGCAGTCAAGCATTTAGCTAATTGTGTCTCTTACAAATATCTGGAAAATATTTTGAGGCCCTGATTAATGTTCCTTCTATCCTTTCTGCCTGGAACGTGGGTGTGATGGCTGGAGGTGTGGCCACCATATTGCAGCTGTGAGGTGATAAACAGGCTGGTTAGGGGAAAGGAAAGGAGCCAGAGGGTCGGAGAGACAAACACAGTAATATGGAGGGAGGGGGTAGAGAAAGGGAGAGGGAGGGCTGGCGGGTGGGTGGTCGTAGTGGAGATGACCCTACATGAGCCACTACAACTCTCTTTGAATGCCGGCTGCCCTGGGAGCCCCCCGGCCACCTGGGTGCCACCGTCCTAGTCCTCTGTCTCGGCAGCCAGAGTCAAGGTCAGAAGGCGCTCTGCCCTCAGGCCCGGTTGGAAAGCTGTCCCTGTCCCAGCGCAGCCCGGAGGGTCCACACCACATGCTGCCCCCCCCCCCCACTGCTTCCTGACCTGCTTCTGCTTTGGGAGCAGGACGGAGGGAGCAGCAGGAAGGGGGATTCCTCCGGTAGGCGTGTTTACTCGGGGCCTCTCCCTGGAGGATTTGGCATCAGACGTGTTTTTCCTAAAGAGGAAGAATAAACAGAGTGAGCCCTGCAGGAAGTGGTGTGGGTCTGGCACACAGGCAGCCAGGGCTGGCGTGTGTGCGTGCACGTGTGCTTGTGCACGTGTGTGTGGGTGTGAATGCGGGCACAGCGTGTGCGGGCAGGGCTCTGGGCCATCGTCTAGGGCGGGGATTAGCAGCAAAGCGCCTTGAGGATGATCTGGCCGAGGCCCCCCCCACACCCCCCACAGTGCATGATTGGCCGTTTCATCCGGTGCAGACTTGTGCAGCCATCACCTCGCTCACTTCTAGAACATTCCCATCACTCCAGAAAGAAGCTTCCTATAGGGCCTCCCTCATGGAGCAGCAGTTGGGCACTGTGCTGTGGAGCTGTCAGCAGCGGCGATGTGAGTTCGACGCCCGGCCGGGGAGAGTCCCACATGGTGCGGCAGACCTCTCCTGCCTCACCGGCTGCTCCCCTCAGCAGTGTGTTTCCTTCGATCTGCCTGTTCTGCTCCCCACTCTGTCTCTGGTGAACTCTCTCACCACCCCCCACCTCTGGCCTGTACCCCAGCTAGTATGCATAAATTAATAAATCAAAAAAAAAGCCCCCTACTTATCGGCAGCCACTCCCATTCCCACCCATCCTGTACCCAGCCCTTAAAACCATTCATCTGCTTTCTGGCCTTAGGGTTTCTTGATTTAGACATTTTCTAGACACAGATGCGGCCTGACTGGGCGCCACGAGTGGCAGAGCAGGGTCTGAACTGCAGCGTGACCTGCGGTGTGGAGTCGGTGCCCTTGGCCGCGGCCCCCATTGCCACCGGCTCTTCCTGAGTTGACCCTGAGATGAGCAGCGCATTCGAGGGGCAAGGCAGTGGGACCCTGGGGTCAACATGGCATTCGGAGTGGTGTCCACGGTGTCTGTGGTAGCCCAGGGCTGTCGGGGGGCTGCGTCCTAGAGCCCCCAAACACCTCTCTGTTGTGCTGCACACATTGGACCCCCCACTCAACCCAGCAAGGTAGGTGCAATCACTCCCATTTTGTAGATGGAGAAACTGAGGTCCAGAGAGGCTAAGAACTAATGAGAGGCTTCATCCCAGTGATTGAGCAATGGGATTTGAACCCAGGTCCTCTGAGTCCACACCATTGCTGGCAGTGGGGTGCTATGACCCAGGTTCTCAGCACCAGCCCAAAGCAGGGATGTCTCGTACCAGTCCTGGCTGCCCCCCTCGCCAGTCCAGGCTCTCTGCCCACTCAGGGTGGTGGCTCTCTGGGGCTGGGGTTTTGATCACCTGCTGTACACTTCTGGGGGGTCCTGCTGCAGCCTAGGCTCCTGCCACTTCGAGGCGCTTCCTGCTTCCTCTCCGGTATCTGGTCTGCACACAGTGGGGTGGGCATCGGAGCCTGTCCTCCCAAGTCCCTCTGCCACTTGAAGATTAAGGAAAATACACACCCCAAGTTCCTACCTTAGCGCCCAGCAAAGTCTGTATTCAAAAAATGCAGTTTTACATTTAAACTTAAGATGAACAGGAACATCCATGCTGATTCGTGGCCTATTTTTTTAAATAGAACTCGCAGAACTTTCCAACCTAGGAGACGTCACCCAGTGGCACGGCTTTAAGGTCCGGTGGCTGAGCGCACAGCTGGCTTGGATTGTGAACTGCAGCTGGGCAGCTGGGAGCTGGGTGACCTCGGGCAAGTTGCTTACCCTCTCTGTGCCTCAGTTGCCACATCTTAGGACTGAAAAATCAAAGTAGTGCCCAGATAATTGTTGTAAGAATTGATTGAATTAGTATAGAGAAGTGCTTTGCTCACTTTCTGGAATGAAATAAGCTCTGTGGGTGAGTAGTTATTTATTTTTTTCTCTGTGAATGAGAAAGCCCCTTATTTAGTACTACTTCTCATTAAGCAGGTTGCCCAGAGCTGGGATTTGAAATCTAGGCCTGTCTGTATGAGACTGAAGCCCATCACCCCATAGTCAGAGAAGTCCAGGAGCTTCTCACACTGGAATGGAGAGCCGGGGAGAAGTGTGTCTCAGACCCTGCGCTGCCAGAGATGCGATCACTGGCATTGGGGGCCAGAGTCCACAGCCAAGAACCCCCCCAGCCTGTAGGTGGATTGGGTCCACGCCAGACACCTCCCTGCTGACCACCAAGGCAGTCCACAAGCTGAGCCTCAGTTTCCTCGTCTACAAAATGGGAGAGGAACATAGCCGTTTTCCTGACAATCAGAAAAACCCTGAAACCAGGGGAGCTGCCACCGACGGCTCTTTGTGGCCATCCCTGCTGGCCAGGCTTTGGGCCACAGGGGTAGATGTTCTGCTAAGGCCTCAGAGTTCCCAGCCTGTGGCCACTGAGAGCCAGTCCTGGCACCTGGGAGTGGCGCAGTGAAGCACACTCTCTCTGCCCGCAAACTGGGTAGCTGACACCTCACCGATGGTAAACCCTCCCAGTCAGAGCTGCTCAACACAGGTGGGCCACAAACTGTGGTTTTTTACACCTTCGATTTTACAATTCAGCTGTGTGCTACAATGAGCACGTTTCTTTTATAATAAACAACAATGAAACCAAAACAAGATAAAGGTTAAAATAAGAAAAAGCTGGTTGGGGTCACAGGGCGCAGCTTCTGTTTCTCCTGGGCCCATTCTCACGGCTCTGGTTTTGGGTCTCGGGTACATACCCCGGATACACACCAAAAGCTAATTACCAATCCATAGAGCTGGGCCTGAGCTGAAACAACTCCTGTGGATCGTGGCATGTGCCTGGCATCTTCCAAATCCTGAAAGAAAGGAAGCAGGATGACCCGGACAGTTCTAGAACCCTCCTACTCATGCCATCAAGCTAACAATCTCGCATTTCCCACTGCCCTCCTGTGTGGTCACCTGCCCATGGAGACAAGAGCACAAGCCAGATGGAGGCTCCCAAAGTACTGCCCACCAAGTGACTGGGGTTTCCCAAACTTCATTCATCCACCTTCATGGTTTCCAGCTGTAGCCATAGAATAACCGCATCACTACCCAACATTCCAAAGAAAAGAACTCCACGACCTTCTTTCTCACTACCCTACCCAAGCAGCCGAGGCTTAGCCCACTGCCTCTAAATCGTGTCTGATGTGCTCGTATTTCTTCCAATATGGTGACAAGTCGAGACGGTCACAAAGCTAGAGCAACATCATGGGCCGCCAGGGCTGTGCAGGACAGTGCTTGTGAAACACTAAAAAGGAAAAAACTCATAGTGGAAAATCCTCTGCAATGTAAAAAATATATATAAGTATAAGATACGACTTTGATGAATTTGAACCAATACTGGGCCATAGAATGGCCAGAAGGGACACCTCCGAAATGCCACCGGTTGCCTCCTGCCCTGCATGAGGTCCCCTGGCCCTACTCTCCTGCCTCTGGGACCCCCACACAAGGGGTCCTCTCTAGTGCTTCCCGACTGCTCCAGAAAACCCCTCAGGTGTTGACGGGCACAACAAACTTGAATCAGAGAAACAAAAGGGCGCTCCAAGAAGCTTCCCAGATCGGAGGGGGAAGGCGGAGTGACCGGGTTTCTTGTGCAAGATGCAGGGTTCCTTGGGGGTGCAGCTCAGGGCTTCTTCAACGTCCCCTTCTACCCCTCATTATGGCTTTTTCTAAACCTCCCCAGTCTTTCTAAATCCTAACCAGCAGCTCTCAGAAGCAGGGCATACTGTTGCAAAAACATACAGTATTTAGAGTACACGTCCCAGCCTCACCTTCCGTGGTGCCCTTGGCAGCCATGTTTGCACAGAGAGCCTCCCTGGATAGCCACAGCTGATTGGCTCAGGAGCAACATGTGACCCCCAGTAGGCCAATCAGAGGGGCTCTCTCTGTAGCATTTGAACTGAGAAACCCAGAGCCCCTAGGTTAGGGTGAGCATCGCCCCCGTCTTGAGATCTTCTCGCTGTGTCCCTAGGGCCCAAAGGCACCCCTGAATCTTTGCTGAATGGAAGTAAAAGAATGGAGTCTGCAGATACCCTCATGGCGCCTGGCTTCTCAGACTCAGGGAATTTCAGCTTGGTTGGAACGTAGGATTCCCCAGTGCCAGGCCAGGTCCCAGAGGTTCCCAGCGCTGGAAGCCCGAGCACCCCAGTAATCTCAGAGCCGCCCAGGCAGGACTCATGGGCGACCAGCACAGGTCCAGCTCCTTCTCTGTTCTACCGGATGCCTCAGGCTCCTTCCCACAGAGCTTGCCTCTGCCTGAGAAAATTCCAGAAGCCACATAGCACCTGCCTCCCCCATCATCAGGTAAATTTTTGCCTATTTGCTTGTAAATCGAGTAATGACAGTGATTGTTCACATTTGATGAGCCTTGGAGCAGGGATGGGATTAGGGTGAGGGTGGAAAAATGTAAGGGGCACCAAAAACTCAGTTGTCCAGATAAATTGCATCTCTCCCTCCCTCCCCCCTTCCTTCCTTCCCTCCCTCCTTCCCTTCTCATTCATTCGTGTTTTTAGAGATCTAATTGCCTTTATTAAATAATTCGTGAATCAGGCAGCATCCGGTCTAGCTCGTAGAAAGACATTGCCAATATAGTATTTTAATGCAGTGTTTTCAAAAATCAAAAGTAATGGAAAAATATTCATGGTTAGAAAATCAACTACTTAACATAAAGAATCAGTCCTTGTGCAGCCTAAGGCAAAAGGAAAAATCATCACCTGGATCTGTCTTTACTCATCTTGATCCTGAGGCATTAGCAGCACCCCAGCCCCCATCTTAAACTCTTTGCTTGACCTAATTCCAGCTGTGGCCAAGTGTGTGCTGGTCCTGGGCTGTGTCACCTCATTTACCCCTGGGAGCCTGGACAACTCCAGTAGCCTGTGCCTGGTCTCCCTGCCCTATTGGACCCCATAGTCCGTGTTCTCCAGCCAGAGCCAGTGAGATTTTTTTCAGTGAAAACCAAATCTCATCAATTTTCTCATTCAAACCCCTCTAATGGCACCTTCATACTCAGAACAGCAGTAGCACTCTTGGCTTCTAGCGCCTGGCACATTGTGGTCCCATTTTTCCAGCTGCTTCTTCCTCTGCTCTGCTACCTCTGTGGATTTCTTACTGTAGCTTGAACTACCTCCCCGCCGCCCCCCCCCCGTTGCTGCCCCAGGACCTTTGCACTGACTTCCATCGCTACTGGACATTGCCTGGTTCACTCCATCCTCACTGCACTCAAGGCTCAACTACAAGGCCACCTCCTGAGCAAGGCCTTTCCTTGGTCCCTTTTGGACACATTCCTCCTGGTTTATTCTCAACGTCAGGACCTGGACTTTTCTTATTTGTAAATCTATTTGTTTCATCATGGGTAAAAGTTTTTCTATTCCGAAAGGGAAGATCCATGAGGAGAGAGACCTGTTCTGTTCCCCACAGGAGATCCTGTTCTGGATCCCTTGTGCTCAGCCCGGATTCTCTGCATTTTCAGAATGAAAGAGTGAAGTCCATTTTCCAGATGAAGAAACAGATCCCTAGATCGCCCCAAAGTTCAGAAGGAGTTCACAGTGAATTCTAACCTGGGGCCTTCTTTTACCAGTCGACCATTGGGGTTTTCTATCTGAAGATTCCTGACCCCCATCATTTCAGCTCCTGCACCCTTCAATCTGGCTCTGATTACCAGCCGCTGCCACCCACCCGCAGACTAACAAACGTGGAACAGCTGTGCCAGGAAATCGCCTCCAACCCAACCCTGATGCGGCAAGGGTGTCTTTAGTTAACGTAAATGGGCTTTTAACATTCATTTTTTTCTCTTTGTGCAAAATACCTATCATTAATTCTGACTTGCAAGATCAAACGGTTAACAACGTGTTGATCCTAGCTTACTTTCAAGTGATGTATTGTATCGTTTGGGAGAGTTTCGGGGGTGGGGGGGGGTACTTTCTTTGACAAACATATCCAAGAGAGGCCGACCAGCGTCCTGGGGAAGGAAGCAATTAACAGCTCCGCTCCAGGGCTCCAAGCGCCACTGCATCATTCCTTGGCGTCCTACTGAACACTGCCTTTTTCTTTTGCGTTCTGTTTGTTTGGGTTTTTTTTTCCCCAACCAAAGGAAATGAGCTTCTCCAGTCCATCACTCCACAGCATCAGAGGGAATAAACAGACCTCCTTGAGCATCATTTGCGTTTTTCCCTCCCTCCTGGGTGAAGGCGGCTCTGCAGGTCGTTTTGTCAATGGACTTTCTTCCTGCTGAGGCACCTTTCTCTCTCCCCAGCGAGGACCCCATAGCTTTTCAGCATTTTGTACCCCGAGTACCAACTGTTTCAAAACAAGAGCACATACTCAGAAACCTCCGGGGTCCAAATGAGCATATAAGTCAGTCACATCCCCTGGGTGTAAGACACGAGGGAGGGATAGGGACTGTGGCAAACTGCAGAGCCCGTGGTGGCCAGAAGGGGCCGCCACTACCCAGCACACACAATAGGCGTTTGGGGACCATTTTTCAAGAGCCTGGAAATGTTGGGGGGGGGTGTGAGGAAGAGGAGGGGGGATAAAAATATGACATGGGCCAAGCAAAAATAAAGATTTAAAGGCACCACATTTCAAGCCCTGCTCTCTGCCTGAGCTTCTCAAACTACAGTTTGTTTGGTCTCAGGGCACAAGCCGTGCATGGAGGAGTGAGAAATGCCCCAGAAGAGATGAGCTACAGCCGCTAGGAAGTTCAAATTTATTAGAACTTTTTCTGGGGGACAGTTTTTGTGGAGTTCCCCTGATGGACAATGAAAGCGCCATTTTTATATTAAACGAAGATACAGCCAACTGCAGAGTATAAGAAAGAAATCTTCCCTAAAAACCAGGATGCAAAGGAATTCACTTTTGCAGCAGGATGATCTGGCGACCTCCCCTCTGTGGAGGCAACTGCTTGGCTCCTGTGGCCGGGCGCGTTTGGCGGAAATGTTAAGGAAGGCGAGGCCTGGCCTGCTCGCGCGGGAAGCGTGTACAATTGCACCTACCTGACGGGTTCATTCTGAGGAGCGAACGAGAAAACTCGCCAAGTTTCTGGCCTGCCCAACACGCCCCCCCTTCCTTCTAGCCACCCCGCCTGTCTGCCCTGTGGGCGAGGGAAGCCTGGGAGCAGGGTCCTGGGAGCAGGAGCAGGGTGGGCCAGCCCCCTCCCCCTCCCCCCCAGCTTCTTTGGACCCCACATGTCACGTGTGGCTCTTACGCCACCTCAGAGCACAGAGGCACATGCCGGGGTTTTCAGTCCTCACAGCTAATACTTGGATTCTTGAACGTTCTCTTCTCCTTCCAGCTCTTGCCATTTTGACTTCCTCTGGGCTGTCGAGCCTTGGGTTGGCCACAACCGCCTGGCTCCTTCCCACGCTAGGTGTGTGCTGACACACAGTAGGAGCGCGCGGAAATTTGGTGAGGAGGAAGCACGCCAAGCATCCCACACAGGCCATCTGCTTTTGTGAAAATCATTTCTGGCAGAATTCTGATGAGATTCGAGTTTGTTGAGTGATTTATGGAGCTGTTAAACATACACTAAATCAGTCCTGCTTTTTTTTTTTTCCTAAAGGGTGGGGGTGAGCAGTGACATCCTTGAGGGAAAACCCAGTGTCTGAGCTCAAATGTGCCACCTGGGGCCTGGCTGTGCCCAGAAAACAGCCACAGCAGTAACGTGAGCCCGGCCCGTCAATTTGAGTACGATCGTTTTAATGTTCCCCAAATCTTGCAAAATGTGTATCCAATTAACCACGACTGAAGGGCCTTATTTATAAAATAATACTTTTGTGGTCAGGTTGCACTTTTTCCGTTCCTTTCTGCTGCACGGGCTCAAGTTGCAGATTCTGCTTGTGATGAAGAGAGACAAACATGGGCTCTGCTGGCACCCGCCGTGCACATTTCCACGAAGAGCTCAAAGCCGAGGCCGCCTCTCCACCCGGCCTCTCCGGAGGAACCAGGGGGTGCGGGCGGACTGGAAGTGGAGCCAGGGGAGGGGCGGCCACGCACACCGTGAGCCAGGGTCGGGGATGGGATGGGATGGGGACAAGTGCCGGGCCAGCCGGTGGGCCCCTGGCACGGGCCTGGCCCCTTGGAGGGGCATCTGGAGAACGCCGTGGTATGTGGGGAAGACCCTCGGCCCCTCCAGGGTTGGCTTCCTTGCATATCTGAGGGGCTGTGTGGAGGCCGAGGGCGGTGGGGATTTAACTGCAGCTGGTGAGACCCTGCACGGATCGGTGCAGACCTGAGGGGCGTCGTCTTCAAAGTCCCGGAAAATAAATATCTGCAGCTTTGCGGGCCAGACCCTCTGGCGTGAGGCCTCCCTCGCCCTGGACGTATGTAAATAAATGGGTGCGGCTGTTCCCACAAAACTTGATTTACATAAACGGGCAGGGGGTGGGATGCGGCTCGCGGGCCCTGCTTGCCCCCCGCTTGGCCCAGCCCCACAGAATGAGCAGCAGCCTGTGGCGCACAGGGAAGGTGACTCTCACTGAGTTTACTTTCTCTTTCAAGTCCCTTGTGGCAGGTGGCAGACTCCAGATGTTAGGCATCTGGGCTCCTGCTTCCCCTGGAGCATCGCTTAGGGAGCCCACGGAGCCCCAGACAGGCCCGTGAGGCTGCTGTGTGTGCCACATGCACCGAAGCAAGTCACAGGTCCACGCCCACGGCTGACGGGGTGGGGAGGGGAACTCTGCCCACAGTGCAGAGGGAAGGGGGGTGACAGTCTGCTCGACAGTAATCCAGACCATCACATTCATCGTGTGTATCTGTGAAGGAAACTTTCAACAGCTGAGAACAGAAGACTCATCTCAGTAAGGCTTAAAAATGGGGGGGGGGGGCTGGTATCCCACTAATGAATCTGGAGTCAGGTGGCCCCAGGATAGGTTTGGTGACGTCCGCAGTGACCTCCTGGTGGGCTCCTCCAGACCTGCCATGCCAGCCTGGCACTGCCTCATGGTGGCAACATGGCTGCCAAGGCTCCAGGTCCAGCATCCTTGCATGACGGCATTTCAAGCAGGAGAAGCAGGTCGGCTCTCCCACACCTGTTCTTGTCAGGGAGAAAATCTGCTCTTGAGGCCGTGCAGGTTTGACTCCTGCTACCTGATCTCTGGCCCTGGTCCATATGCACAGCCCCGAGCCACGGGTCTTTGGAATTGAGAAAGGAGCCCAGGAGGACGTCATCCTGGCACAACTGGAGAGCGCTTGCAGGTGCTGGCACTGAAGCTTTGGGGTCGCTGCTCAGGAAGCGTGAAGGCCAAGCAGGCAGGGGAGGCCCCTGAGCATTTGCTGGCACCCTCCTCACTCGTCGCTCCCGCACCTCCCTTGGACTCAAAACAAGGCCCTTTCCGGGTCGCCGAGTACACTTTGTGGGCATCAATCTTCCGTGCAGGGCCCGGCTGGTCGCAGCTGCCACAGCCTTGTAACCAGCGCCGCGTCCTCCCTGGAGACAGGCGAGCAGGGATTTGCAAGAGTCGCTTTTCGGGGAGCAGTAGCCCACAGCTTCTGAAAGTTCTGGTCAGTTTAAAGAGCTGCATGCTGCTCTCTGCAGGCCTGGGTGAGAGCGCTGGACCCCGCCTCGGGCCCCAGGTCCCTCCAGCGAAACCTGGATGCGCACAGGCTGCTGGGGAGGGGGGTGCGGGGGCGGGGCCTCGTGGGGAAGCAGCAGGCAGGTCCTCGGGAGGGCCGTTCCCCGCTGGAGGACACCGCATCTCCGGGGAGGGAGGCGGCCTCAAGAAGCAGACCCCAGGGGCGGTGGAATGCGCCCACCCACCTGCTTTCTAGTGGGCTTCAGACTGACCCCATAAAACAGTTTCTCTTCAGGGCGTGAACTACAGTTGGCTCTCGGGGGAGGATGAAATCAAGTGTTTGAGGGAAATATCAGCACCTTTGAGGCCACAGGTTACACTGAGTCCTAAGACTTGGGGCCGGGGAGGTGACATCTCCCCATAGCAGCAGATCCAGCCTGTGGGACCTTCCACGCCACCTCCCAGGCCTCGCTCTGGCCACTGCCCCTCACAGCCTGGAAGAGTCGGTCTCGCTTAGCCCCAGCGGCGAGGCGACACCTAGACACTCCCGTCCCCCGGTGCACGGCTGCCTGGGTGTCCCAAGCCAGGGGAGATGATGTCCCGCCAGTTCTTTTATTCATTCAACTAACAAGCAATTATTTTTCGAGCCTTTACTACATGCCGACCTCTGGCTAGCTGGGGGCGCAGGGAGCAGCAGAGACCAGCTCTGATCCTTGCAGGGACAGGGCGGGGGGCGGAGCAGGAAGAGCAGACAGGCAGGGGAGGGACCCCACATGCAGTGGGGGCCGTGCAGCAAGGAGTACAGCGCGGGGCAGCCTGGCGGGAGGGCCGGAGGAAGCACCGACTCGGCAGCCGGCGCCCTCGGATGCTGTGTGGCCAGGCGTCTTGGAGGGCCCGAGAAGACCAAGGACACTGTGAGAGCGTGCGCAGGGAGAGAACACTAAGGAATGAGCTCAAACGGTGGGCAAGAGCCGGATCATGGGAAGCCTTGAGTGCCCATGGGGAGGTCGAGGCAGCCCCTGAAGACTGGCTGTGCTGTGACAGGTCCCCAGCATTTGCTCACACGCTCCACGGGCGCTTGCTGGGCCGCTGCTGCACTAGGCGCTCGTCGGGTGCAGAGACAAAGCACGTGACCAAGAAAGACCCTGCAGACACGGAGCGAATGTTCTGGACACTGCCTGGATGGGTCCTGCAGCGCCTGTGTCCTCTGAATGGAGGGCGTGTCGCCGCCCCGCGGGCCCCCAATTAGATGCAGGAGGGCCCACCCGAGCTGCGCCCTGGACTGTCTCCAGCCGTCTGGCCTGTGTCCCCGGGGTGCGGTGGCCCCGCTGGAAAGCCCTGCTCTGGGTCCCGCCCGCCTGGCTCGTGCATGGAAGGCTCCCAGGCTGCTGGAAGGAGATCCTCTGCAGGAGGTCGCGGGCGAGGGGTCCCGGTGTGACGAGTGGGGAGTGAGCGCAGCGGTGTCGGGCACAGGGCCACAGGGGCTCAGCCAGGCCCACAGCAGTTCAACCGGGACGCCCCCACTGAGCTCCCCGTCTTGAGCCGCCATTCACCTGTCTGGGAACACACGACTAGCCCCAGAGAGCTCGGCTGAGAGCCGTGGCGCTGACTCCGCCGCGGAAGTAAAACACACAGTGAAACGTGGATTATGTGCCTGTAACAAATTACCTGAGACTCCACGGCCTAAAGCAACACACGTTTGTCATCGCACAGTTCCGGGGGTCCCGAGGTCCCGGTGCTGGTCGGTCTGCTGCCGTCTGC
Source organism: Scalopus aquaticus (assembly GCA_004024925.1). Taxonomy (NCBI): domain Eukaryota; kingdom Metazoa; phylum Chordata; class Mammalia; order Eulipotyphla; family Talpidae; genus Scalopus; species Scalopus aquaticus. The sequence continues at coordinate 62,269 of PVIJ01007674.1, forward strand.
ACGCTCTGGGGAGAACATGTTTCCTTGTCTTTGCCGGTTTCAGAGGCTGCCTGTAGCCTGGCTCCTCCCTTCTGAGCTGAGCCAGGTGCGCACCCGCAGATCCCAGCCTCCCACACCCCGCCTCCCCTCCTCCCCACCCGTGTCTCCTCCCCTCCCTCTGACCTCCTGCTTCTCTCCTCTGAGGACTCTCGGCCCACAGATAATTCAGGAGACTCTTCCCATCTCAGCATCTTCAAGTTGCGCCTACAAAGTTCCTGTTGCCTTGTATGAAATCTGGCTCTCTGATACCAAAATGAGGACGAGGGACCCTTCTTCAACCTGCCATGCTGTCTGGGCCACTGTGGTTTGGGGGTTACTCCCACTGGTGCCCAAGGGGGAGGGGTGGCTCCCCAGATCAAGCAGGCTCAGATCCAAATGCAAATCAAGAAAAATTGAAACTGACCTCCTGCGAAGGCCCAGAGATTCTTCTTGAGTAAAGTGTGGGATGGCCTGTTAGGACCTGCTTGCAGGAAAACGCCAGCTGCCAACCTCAGGTGCTAATGGTAAAGGAAGACTAATCTAGAAGTCAGGAGCAGGGATCTTTCATTTCCACTCAGCTCCCAAAAGGCTCACAGCACTTTGCTTTCTCTGGGGAGTCTCACTTACCCCCTTCATAAAATGAAGGGCTTCACCAAGTTCAGGATCAGAGAACTTAGTACACAGGCTTCCCTGGTCCGCCCTGTGCCCACAACAGACATGACCAATCAATCCCAGCACATCATTTCTCCCGTTGACTCCAGCTTCAGGCTCACACACTTGCTCAGTGCTGGGCAGCCGTGGCCAGCAAGGGGCATTGGCCCCCAGGTGAGCCTCAGGGGAATGAGGAAGCCTGGGTGTCCTCAAAGCACCGTTTAATTTTTGCGTTCTGTAAACCATGATTGTGCGAGTGACCTAATCCTAACAGGAGGGAGGTCGACCAGGTTGTGGAATTTCAGAAAGTTTCTCCTGGCAGTTAGAGCGTCTTGGCTTCCAGAAGATCCTACGCAGCTTTACCTTGGGAGTGGGGCCCACCCACTTGTAGGCAGCTTCTAAATTACATGTTCAAATTTCCCTTCCTCCAGCCTGGGATGGGGCGGGCTATTCACTTTACAACCATGGAATACAAATAATATTTCTCTTGGAGAATTTTCTCATTGCCAAGGCCATTTCTCTGAGATCCAAGAGGTCAAAGGCATTGCAGGGTGTTGTCAAATTGTATTTCTTAAAACCCACAGAGCCACTTAATATTCATTCATGGCCAAACTCTCAAGCTTTTATTCTTACTGGTCTCCAGCAATCCCTCCCCCCCCTCGTGGTCCTTCGACCACTTTGCCCCCCCCCCCAGGCCCCTATTTCTTCTTGATGGTCCCATCAGCTGCCTTCCCGGATGAGGGATGGGCTTTTTCTTCTCCAGCAGGATTGCTGATCCGTGTGAAAACTGGTCGTCTTCATATCTCTGTGTGCGGTGTTTGAACAAGTTTTGCTGACCGTTTTTTGCATGTGCCACAATCATCAGCGTGTTTTATAAAGTGCTCATCTTCGCATTGCCAGGATTTGTTTGAAAACAGTGTTTGCCAACCATCAGGCCCTCCTTATGAAACTGGCATTTATGAAGCCTAATTAAGTGAAATTACACCGTAGCGGTTAGTACAGCTACAGGCTCCGGGGTGGGCGTCAGTTGGGTGACCTTGGGCAAGTGATTTAATCTGCCTGAGCCTCAATTTCACCCAAAAATGAGGATAATCATAGTACCTATTTGTGGCAAAATCGGCTAATTATCTCTCACTGTGCTTTTCCCCTTCTGCCTTACAAGAAAAACTGACTCTACCTGGACCAGGTAGAATAAAAACTCTTATTTTGCAACTTCTCTTGCCTCAAAGTCATATGGCCACAGGTGTACTTGTGCACCTTCTAGAAAGCGTTCTTCAGGAAGGATTCTGCTCTTCTTTACGTCTTCCTTCTTGCTGACTGGAATTTTATGTAATGGCTGGATCTCTAGCAGTCATCTTGCTCTATGAGGTTTTTTTATTTTCTTCACCAAGATTATAGTGAAACATTGACGAGAATGACGTTATTAGAAGCCCTGCTGTACAAGCTCTAGTAAAAGCCCCACGGGCACACCGGAGACCCTTGCCAGGTGGGGCCCAGCAGTTCCAAGACCCGTTCCTGTCTTTGGGCGCCAATGCTGTGCCCACCTTCCCCTCCCCTTCCCCATCTCTGCCCCTGCCAGCGCCCAGCTCCAGATCATTCTCTCCAAGCTCTGCAGAGCTCTCCCCAGCAGACGGGAGGCACTCAGAACCCAAAGCCCCGCATTTAGTTGGCATCCCCCCCCCCCCCCAGAAACCACTGGAATCATAAAGACTGGCATCTGAGCTCAGGGTGGCTCCTGAGCTCTGGTTTCTCACTGGCTCTATCAAAGCTTCTCTAATTCCCACTGCCTCTCCTTTCCAGCCCTCCCCCTCCCCCAGGCCGTGATGGAGGCCAGCTGGGGGAGGCTGGGGCCGCCCAGCCTTTTACACCTCTTGGTCCTCAGCGCCTTCCTGGGGCCAGGTCACATTTGCATCCTGATGGCAGGTGCTGGGAGTCAGGGAAATGAGGCCAGGGCAGGAGGTCCTGCTTTGGGACTGCCCATTTACATGTAGTGTCCTACGAGGGCCTGGGAGGGACATAAACCCAGGACGCTGGAACTTACCTTCGGGGCTGCCCATGTCCGGGTTTCTCCTCCTGGGGGCAGGCAGCGGACCCCACCGCATGGAACTCCTGGCTGATAGTGACGTCAGAAGCCCAGACTCTCCTTGGCTCGGCCGGAAAGCGGGAATCAGTGTGTACTCCTGAGCTGTCCCGGCCTTCCAGTGGGCCTGGCAAGGAAGAAGCAACTGGGTAAAGAAAACTCTGGAAATTAGGGGCCGAGCACACAAAGATGCAGGCGAGAGACCATTCGTGCGGCCGGGCTCAGACAGATCCAGACCGAAAAGACCACAGGCGTCTCGGGCGATGGGGGGCGCCTCCGAGCCATCTCCCCAGGCACCCTGTGAGGGCTCTGCGGTCTTTCCTGCTCGTGCACCCTGGCCAGGTGGTGGCACCTACGAGTGACCTGGGCCCCCTGAGCCGGGTGGGCCCCCTGAGTCCAGCCGACCTGCCCGCTCCTGCCTGCGTCCCTTGTTTCCAGTTCTCGGCATTTCTCCGCCTCCTTCCAGAGGCCTCGTCTGTTTCCCAAACAGCCGCCCCACGGCTGCCCCAGGGGGCTCCGTGGGGACTGGGAGGGGACCTGAGGTCATAGGGACTGGGAGGGGACCTGAGGTCATAGGGCAGGGCCAGCCCTGTTGGAGGCCTCACCCTGAAGCCTCTCGAGGCCTTGCCGAGCCTCTGTCAGCCTCACGCACTCATTAAACTGGGTTGAATTTAAGGTCAGATTACACTGCCAATCTAGAAGGATCCTTACTGGTAGGGCCCACCCCAAGGCCCGCTTTGTGAGAGGGCTGTGGGGTTTCCTGGCCATTCCCACGGCGGCTCTTATGACTTGATGGGGGAATGCTTTGGAGCTGAGCCCAGGAACCCTCGGGCTCCCTGCTTGATTGGCAGCATGCAGGTGCCAGCCCTGGGGTGCAGGAGGCAGCAGGGACCATGGTGCTTTCTTGGCTCTAATGGGGCAGGTTTGCCCAGCAAAGATCACCTGGGCTGGAAGATGAAAGAGAAGGTGGTGGTGATGAAAGATTGAGTCGAGATGACATTGCCAGAACACCTGGATCAAGCCAGGCCTGAATCAGCAAACTTCCCAACTCTCCAATTGCCCAGGAAGCCTCCCTTGTTCTCTCCTAACCAGCACAGGTGGGGTTTTCTGTCACTGTCAGTCAAGAAAGTCCTCATTCATAAAGCCCAGTGGCCAAGCCACAAGGACTGGGACCCTATTAGGTGTAAGCCCCCCCTTCAATTTATGGTTGGAGAAACAAAATCCCAGCGAGTCCACGATACTGGCATGAAATCACACAGCACGTTGGCTGAGTCAGGACCAGACCTGGGGCCTCTGTCTCAGCCCTGTGGTGGGAGGGTCCATCGGCCTCCTTCCCACCCCAGTGTCCTTTCCACGCATGCCCATGACCCCGTGCGACAAGAGGAGACAGCTCGTGGCTTCCCAGGAGGCAGTGCGTTGAGCGCTGGCCCAGGCAGGTGTCGGAGTCCTACACGAAGGAAGAATTCTGGAGCTGAGCCCCTGGGGGGCTGGGGACCCAGGTGACGGCACACCCGCGGGGCGTCCTGCACCGGCCTTTAGTGACTAGCGCGCGTCCCTCTCTGTGGGCCAGGGCGGGGCTCCTCTCCTGCAAACCCAAGTGATACCCCCTGCCACTCGGGCAGCCACTTGACCCACAGGCACGGAGCGGCCACTTTACGCCAGGACTGTGCTGGGCGGGGACTGGGGTGGGCTGGGGCCAGAGCCCCTGCCCTCTCGGGGCCAACAGCGAGTGGCCTCTCCGGGTTGTCCGGGTCGTGGTGCGGTTAGGCCGGACACCCGGAAGCCACTGAGCTTGGGGGCCGGAAGCACCTGGCATTTTAATGGGGGAAGTGACACCACTGTAGGCGTTTGTCAAAACACTGAACTCCGTCTGTCCTGTGTAAATCCTACCTTAGCAAATAAAAGATACTTAAGTCCAAAAAGTACTGAAGAATATCTGTGCTTCCTGCAGCAGTAGCCAGGGCTATTTGGCAAGTCAGGGAGAAAGCTTTGCACACGATGACAAACAGCCATTACGGCGGAGAGGGGCACGCGACACGCTCGCCCTGGGCTGAGCAGCAGACGCAGGCGGCCCAGGTGCAGGCCGGCCTTGCTCTCGGCGCTTCCACCAGGCTGGGTCTGCAGCTGTTTGGGATTATCTGTCACGACTCCCTTCCCTGGGCTGAGGTCACCGAGGAGTGACCGTAACTCGGAGCCCACACCCACGAGCTTCAAAGGGCAGTTGGGGAACGGAGGGCCCCCCAACACGACGGGGCGCTGACCGGGCCTCTTGGCAGACGCAGGAGGCGGGGAGCACGGGCTCTCGCCCTGCCTGCTGACCCACGCCTTCGCCGCAGCCCAGTGTCCAGAAGCTTCCAGAACCGGCCCTGGGGCAGCCAGGGAGGCAGGCACCAAGACTGGGTCTGCCCAGAGCTGTGATTGTTCTTCAGTTGACCCGAATCCTTGGGCAGGCCAGGGCTGGCATGCGGGGAGGGAAGGAAGTGAAGACAAAATCTGGGGGACCCAGCAGGCAAATGGAGGAGAGGGGGGAACATCCGGGAAGCCCCTCTGGGGACATTCTTGAGCATGAGCTAAAAGGAACAGAGCCAGGGCCACGGATATCTGGGGACGCGAAACCCCCGTGCAGGGAGCAGGGTGGCCGTGCCAAGTCCCTGAGACAGGACGGGGCTCGCAGTGGGTTCTGTGTGAGGTGGGAGCTGCGTCTTAAAGGGTGAGGGCGCAGTGGTCAGCGCCCAGCTGGGGGGCAGGGCGGCTGTCACGAGGGCCTCCTTTCTAAACAGAAGCTGCAGCCAGCAGTCCCCAAGGCCCTCCCGCCTCCCCCCCACCCCAGGGCTGGCCGGCTGGGTGCCTTTTCTCCAGCAATCAACAGTAAAACCTGACAAGGGAGAAGCGGCCTTTCCTCTGTGCCAGGACCCACATATGTCTGTGTGCGTCTTTGAGGGACCACCTGCCCGTGAAACTCGAGCCCAGGACATCTCAGTGCGAGATGCGAGATGCGCCCATATTTGCCAACAAGTGGGAGAAAAGACAGACGTTCCCGAGGGCCCCGGATTTGCACTGCGCGGCCTCCCGGTGTCGCCTTCCCCCCTTGTCTCTCGGGCAATCATCTTAAATTCTACTCAAAACAAAGCACTCCCTGTTGGCAGTTAATCCTCAAAGGGAGAGCTTTGTTCGAGACTAAAAAACCTCATTCACCGGGCTGGCCTCCGGCCTCCCCCGCCCCAGCCCCGAGGGAGCCTCCGTGTGAGAAGCCTCCTCCCTGCTGCTCCCTTTTCGAGAGCGCCCTGGGTCTGGCATCCGCGGGCAGGTGCTGGCGGGGGCGGGGAGCGAGAGCAGCGCTGCGGGTGGGAAGCTTTCCTCACTGGCTGCCCGGGTTTCTGGAAGGAAGGAGGGGAGGGCGGTGGGGCATGGACTCCCTTTGCATTCGCTTCCAGCGCCGCGTAACAAATGGCCCCCAGCTCACACCTCCAAACAACCCGCTTCTCCCACTCCTGCGGGGCTGAAGCGGAGCTGGGGCCTGGCAGCTGTGTACAAGGGGGTGTGGCGGTGTGCGTGAAAGGGGGCCTCAGCAAGTGTGGGTTTGTGTGTGCATGCATCCCCTGTGTTGTGTGTGTGTGCGTGTGTGCACATCTGTGCAGTGATGCTGTGTGTGCGTGTGTACACGGGTGAGTGTGAGTGTGTGCGCACGCCTGTGCGGTGATGCTGTGTGACTCTGTGAGTGTGTGCGCACGCCTGTGCGGTGAGCTGTGTGACTCTGTGAGTGTGTGTGCATGCCTGTGCGGTGAGCTGTGTGACTGTGTGTGTGTGAGTGTGTGTGCACACCTGTGCGGTGAGCTGTGTGACTCTGTGAGTGTGTGCGCACGCCTGTGCGGTGATGCTGTGTGTGCGTGTGTACACGGGTGGGCGTGTATCTCAGCTCGGCTGAGGCTCAAGCACGAGCAGACGCCCTCTGGTGGCCGGTCAGGGGTGTTGTCTCAGCCAGTCCCAGGAAAACTGGGGGAAATCCAGGCTGGTCCTGCGGCCACTTTGGCTGACACCTGGGGCAGCGGTAGCCCCAGCTGGGGAGCAGTGAGGCAGGAGGACGAACGTTCACCGGGTGAGCCTTCTCCATGCTCCTCTTGCTCCCCAGCAACTACCAGTCGAGCACCCACTGAGTGTGAGGTGCTGCGGACCCCTAGGAGAGCAGCATCTTTCCTTTTTACAGGCGAGGAAACTGAGGCTCAGAGAAGTGAGGTGACCACACGGGTGTGAGTAGTGAGGGCCTGACTTAGGCCGGTCACCTGAGCCTGGGCTCTCCCTGTGCTCCTTCCCCACCCCCGGGGGCCCTGCCCCTGCCCCAGCCCCAACACGGCACTGACCAGCGTCTCGGCAGAGCCCGCCCTGCGGCCGCCCGGCTGGGCCACGAGTCCTGGAGGTCATCTTCGTGCCCAGCTCCCGCCGCCGCCGGCCCACGGAGGTGTTTTAAGTTAACGACTGGATACCAGTGAAATCTTCCCTCCCCCTCTCGACTGGCTGCCATGCCCCTACTCCTAGACTTCCCTCTTCCAGGAGGTCCCCCATGATGTCCCTCGTGCCCCGGCCAGCGTGCTCACCCTCACACCACGTGCCCGCCCGCTCCGGCCGTCTTACTTACTGTGGCGTAGACCCCCAGAGCAGGCGCTCAGAGGGTGTGTGGCAGCTGAGGGGCACGCTGGGCGGCGCATGGAGGCCTCAGGGTGGGAGGAGCTCAGGGGGGGCCGAGGACCTTGGCCGAGGGAGGGGGCAAGCCTGTGACCCGCGGAGCAGCAGCAGCGCCCTGGGCCAGGTTGAGCCCCTGCTCCCCACTCACCTGGAGGCCCTGGGTGACCGCTGGCCGCTGTGAGGCTCCCCACGGCCAGGGGCTGCCAGAGAGCCGCCCCTGGTCTCCTCAGCCCTCGAAGCTGCCCCGTGCCTGGGGCGGCCCCTCGCCCAGGGGAGAGCCAGCTCTGGCCAGTCCCGCCTCCCTGCGGCATCACCCATCTCTGTGGCCGCCCTCTGTGCTGCTGCCCCCGGCCCCTCTCAGGAGGACCCTGCGGGAACACCCAGGCTCCTGAGCGACCCGTCGCTGCCCTCATGGGCGAGGGGACAGTCGCAGCGCCGGGCTCAGGGGGCGGCCTTTTCGGGGCCCCGCTTCCTCTCCCAGGCCTGCGGCTGCGCCTGCGCGTGGGGTTTCGCTCCTGGGCGTCCGGGCCCTGGGAATTTGCAGGACTTGAGGAGCCCAGGGGCCGACGGCTGGGCACAGCTCTTGGCTCGCCCGAGCCAAGGCCAGGCGGTGCCCGCTGGCTCGCCCTGACAGCAGGTGGGGCGGGCCCGGCCTCAGCCACAGCCGGCCGCCCTCCCTGCAGAGCGCTTGCTGCCCCCTGCTGGCCGCGAGCCGTGCCCGCGGCAGGGTCCTGGGCCGCCTCCCGTTCTCCTGGCTGGGGGCTGTGTGTGTTTGGGGGTCTCTTCCAGGCCTCCTCCTGGAGCGGGCTCCAGCGCTGTGCAGAGCAGAGGCCGTTTCTCAGAAGCTGGCAACACAGCGGACCCCATCCTTTCTTTGGGTAGAGTGGCCACGACTTGCCTGGGGCTCCCTGCCGCTGTCCGGAGGCCCCGGCGCCGCTGCCCGCTGCCGTCTAGAAGCGCCCAGGCCTGCGTTCGGCCGCGCCCTGGCTGTGTGTCCTTGAACAAACTACTTGACTTCTCTGAGTCTCGGGCCCCTCTCCTGAAAACTGGGTTAATACCTGCCCGGCAGGCGGGCTGGTGTACCAGTGCCCGTCCAGCACGTGGCGGCGCCGGAGCTGCACTGCACGCTTGACCACCTCAGAGGGCCTGCTCGAGGGCTCTCAGGGCCGGAGGGAGAAGGCACCGTCGCGGTCTCCATTTCACAGCGAGGACGCGGAGTCGCAGAGGGGTGTCCCCGCCGGGCGCACTCGGGGCGGAGAGACGGGGCGCGGCCGGCTGCTCTCCATGCTGACCGCCCCTCCCGCCCAGCAGGAGAGCGGATTGGCCAATACACATGGTTTTGATTGTTCAGAAGTAAATAAAGGGAAAATGAATTAATGAATGGATGCACTGTTTGGCGGTCATCTTTCAGAATATGGGGCGGCTCTGATATTATAAAAACCTCCGGGGGTCCAGCCTCAGTACCTCCCCAGGTGCCATCTCGTCCAGCCCCCCTCCCCTGCCTCAACCAGCAGCCCACAGCAAATACCCCAGAAAGGGAGACAGCCCTGGATTCTGAAGCCCCAAGAAAGGTCACCCCATCTACCCCCGCACCGCCGTGTTGTCTGACTCTCCTTTGGAGTTTTTATGGTCGGCCCTTTCTGTTTGAACAAAGCTCCTAAGACCGTTTGGTTTGGGTAATTTGACTGTTGTACGAGCAGGGCAATGTTCTTACTCTTATTAGTAAGCCACAAACCCCTTGGGCAGTCTCTCTTTTGGGGCGAGTCTAAATGGCACAAGAGCCGTTAGACAATTTTGGCAGGGAAACTTACACGATAGGGCCTCTTTGTGCCAGCTGTCGTAGGCCCGTCGCCCCACTTCATCCTTGCAGACGGGGCTCACTTTTTACAGCTGGGGGAGCCGAGCCGCAGGATGATTAGGGGCTCACCAGGGACACACAGCGTGAAACGGGCAAAGCTGGGCTGAAGCAGACACCGCTGTGTTCCCATCTGAATCACCCCACCTGCCCCTCCACCCCATCTTGCTGGACAAGCCCATGTGCCCAGGGATGGCCCCTTCTTGTAGGTGTCAGCCTCTGTCCATCTAAACCAGGGGGAGGCAGCCATTTTCTGTAAAAGGCCGTTTAGGGACTATTTTGGTTCTGTGATCGCCGACATACGGCGTGAAAGCACCACGGGCGATCTGTAAATGAATGAGAGCAGCTGCTCACAAACACAGGTGGCAGAAGGGCTTGGCTCCCAGGCCGTGGTTAGCCAGCCCCTGTCTCAGCCAACAGGGCGCTCAACCCCTTGCCACGGGTTGTTAGGAAGGGGTCTGGCCCATACACCCCAAACAAATCTACTGAAGGGATTCTAGCAGCGGGTTTCTTTAGTCCTGAGAAACAACACTACACGGAAACCTTTCTTCTGCGTCTGGATGTGGCTGGTGAGGAGGTGATGGCTGGAGCTGGTGCAGCCCTTCTGTGCTTTGAAGAGATGAGCCTGAAGACCAAGGTTGACCTATGGAGGGAGGAGGGATCCTGGGTCTGCAGGGTGTCAAAAAATCCCTGAATGACCAGACTGGCCTTGCTGCCCTCCTCTGCACTTACAATGTGAAATGGTAACAATCTGTATTATTTAAAGTACCTCTAAGTGGAAATTTGTTTCCTTACAGCTCGACTTCTGGTCTCCTAACTCTTAATTGTCCAAACCTTAATCTTTCCCCACCTGCTTTTCTTGGCTCACCTGTGTTTTACATGGTGCTGAGCGGAACACGCACCTATTTCCTGCCAGTGCAAAGTCCCTACGCCTGTGAACTGGCCTCATCTGTGCAAAACCCCAGAAACTGTCCTGTGTGAAAGTGGGCAGCTTCCCGGTGCGAATTTCCACTCTTACGCCGTTTTTGCCTTAGAAGGCCAATTACGGAAACTGGTGCTTTTGCAGCTTCTGCACCGCAGCCCCACAGCAGGTGTTTCTGATTGCAGGGGGGCAGGTGCTGCTCTCAAGTCCCCGGTGGGCAGGTCGGTGGCCGGGACCAGGGCCTGGTCAAGGCCTCGGCACACCTGGGCTCTCCCTGAAGGAGGGAGGCAGGAGGCTGGAGCAAGGCGTTGCTGCTTGGCAGCCCAGCAGTCTCCTAACCAGGCGGACACTCCGGGCAGCCTTGGGGCCCCGAGGCCAGCCTCCTGGGGGAAGTGCCATCTCAGCCAGGGTCTGGCATGCATGTGTGTGCATGCTAAGGCCACCCTGGGGGCAAGAAGTTAGGGGAATCTTCTGCTTGTTGTCTCCTAAGGCCAACATTTGCATCCTGTTGACACAATTTTTGGCAATTTCCCACGTCCTTACAGCTAAGAACACCCACAGGTGTGTTCACAACCTTGCAGACTCATCCGAGCCGGGACTGGGCCTCTCGCCCTCAGCTCCATGGGCATTCAGGGCTGCATGACCTCTGGGGACTGCCCTGTACTTTGTGGGGTGTTTAGCAGCATCTCTGGCCTGGACCCCAGCCCCTAAGGCACAACAATCAGAAATTTCTGCAGACATTGCCAAATGTCCCAGGGGGCAGGGGAAAGTGGTAAAGTCACCCCACTTACAAACCCAGAGTTAGACTGAAAGCAGGCAGTTCTGTAGGGCAGAAGGATCTTGGGGTTTACTCCCCTCCGCGTAGGGCTGAGCCCCTGGCCCTGACTAAGAGCCGTGCCTGCTGTTTGAGAATGAGCCAAGTTCACGGCTGCGGGACTTGTCACCCCACCTGCACCATTAACCTGCCCTTCCTCCCTCTGAACAGCTCGGGGAGGCTGGGGTCCCCCTCTCAGGCAGCTGACCCCACCTGAGGAAAGTCACCCCACCTGTCCCTGTAAATGAATTGCCTTTCCCTTGATGGTGAGGGGTTCAGGGTGGAGCACGCGACCCCATTCTGACGGGTTTGGGGTGAGGCAGACAACCCAGCTCTGGTCAATGAGCAGTGAGAAGTCTGATGGGAGGACTTGGGGAGAGGTCTCCTCTCCCAGAGACCCCCAGGAAGGTTGGGCCCTTCCTCCCCCACTCCCTGGGATTGCAGCGACCATCCTGAGCTCATGAGGGAGATGTGGGGTGCAGAGGGGAAAACTGGAAGGAATCAGGGTCCTCCAGGATGCACGGGCCACTGAACTAACCAACCTCAGGACTGCGCCCCCACCTGAGGATGGGAGGGAGCCCCTTTCCTGCTGATTTCCGGCCATGCCAGCGGAGGGGTCTGTTATTCCCGTTGTCTGACGGGAAGTCAGACACGAAGCTTCCCGGGGAGTTGCCCAGGCCAGCGAGCGGCTGCAGGAGAAACGCACGTCGGTCCTGGGGCGGAGCTGGAACGAGTGGGGCAGCTGCCTTCCCTCTTCCAAGGTTTCCTTTTCAGACCAACGAGTGCTCTCAGGGTTGTCTCCCCAGCTGATGGGGTCTCATGTTGCGGGGAGGGTAGAGCCAGTGTGTGTGAGTGTCCGCTGTGGGTGTCTGGCTGGAGATGAGCCCTGGGGAAGGGAAGAGCGCTGGTTCCCAGGACTGTTTGGATGTTAACATCAAACCCAGGGCTTCTCCATAAAGAGGAGGCGACCTCCCAGGCCGCCTCAGGGATTCGCTCAACTCTTCTTCGCGGTACAAAAGAAGGGCTTCCCACAGTTCATTAAGTTTGCTCATGTTCCTTTTAAATTACAATTAAAAACAAAATAAGTGGAAGACACAAAGAAGAAAGAGCCTCTCCCAGAAGCCACACAATTGCCGAGTGCAGCTAAGGCAGCCCCCGCCCAGGGGCTCGCGGGTCAGAGGTGGGGTGCAAAGTGAATCCAGGCTCGGCGTGCCGAGGATGGTGTCCCCGCACGCCCTCATCTGGGTAGGGGCTCCTGGGAAACCCACCCCGCCGCGAGCCCCCTTCCCACTGCAGCCCTGCTCCCTCCTGATGCAATGGAAAACCCTGACATGAGGCCCAGGACAGCCCCATCTCGCCAGCCAGCCAGACTGGCCCCGCGTGGCCTCCCCGGAGGCCGGGATGTGCCGGGTTGGGGCAGCTTTGTCCTCCCCGGTTCTGGAGCCTGTGGGGCCCGGCCCAGCTAACTCCCAGCACATGTGCTCAGCCACGTGGGCCGGCCCCGCCTAGCCCAAGGGCCACCCAAATGTCAGTGGCTTCTCCTGCAGAAGCTTCCTGCAGACGCTCTTGGACATTCTGAGACGTCTCGACACATCCTGGGCTGTGGCCTCCGCCCCAGAGCGGGAATGGGGCGCCATTGCACGCCAGCTTCTTCACGGGCCCGCCAGCTCCTTCTGCGATGGTCTTCCCCTCCTCCAGTCACCCCTTTGGGCCAGGAGAATCCCCCCTGAAGAATCCAGTCTGAAAGACATGTCCCCTCTCCCTCCAGGTATGGTGGAGATGATCCAAACCAGCCACAGGAAGCTGCCTTCTTCCCGATGGCTCCAGAATGTTCCACAGGGACAGGAACCCTACTTTTTAAAACCAGTCCCCACGGGTAGACATTCAGAGGATGCCAGTTTCTCACAAACACGCCGCAGTGAGTGTTCGCGGCCCGGAGTCTCGTGCACGCGGCCGGCACCTGGGGGACGCTCTTGGCAGCAGACTGTGGGGCCGTTTCTGTCCCGATGGGCAGTGGCCTTCCGAGAGGCCGTCCTGAGGACGCCCCTGCCGGCGTGGGGCTCTGCCTTCTGCTTTGGGGAGCACTTGTATTCAGCCTGAGGGAGATGGCGGAGGCTAGGCCCTCTCCCTGGCCTGCCTTTCCTTCTCCAGAGTGAGACAGGGCTCTTTTGTGGGTGCAGGTTGTGCTCTCGGGACACCCCATCTCTCCCTCTCCCTCGTCCATCAAGTCCTGTCCACCCTCAGGTGCCTGCTGAGCCCTCCCCTAAGACAGGTCCCGAAGGGGTCACTTTTGCCCTCAGCACCCCCGTCCACGCCAGCTCCACCCCGCCCCTGGTGGCTGCACGGGTGGCCTCGCCTCTCTGGGCCCGCCATTTTGGCTGCCCACTGGCTCAGGGTGGCCACCTCACCCCTGCAGGACCTCATCCAACAACGCCTCGTCCGCTTCAGGCCCAACCAGACCCCTTCCTCAGGTGTCCAGACACTGGCCACTCGGCTCTGCTCTGTCCAGCTTTGTCCCCTTGATGGTCTGGGCTCCCTCACCCCAGTCACACAGCCACGCTCATGCCTCTGGCCCCCGGTCCCTCCGGCCGCAGGCCCTTCCCTGGTCAGCCCTTCCTTTCTTGTCTGCATAGTCACATGCCTCCTTCCTGCTGAGACCTGACACCCTAAATCATTGCCTCCAGGGAGCCGTCCCCGACCACCCTGTCCACACCACCCCCAGATGCTCCCCGCCCTGCTGGCCGGGTTGGGAGTCGCTGTGGTCTTCGCTGAAGGGTACGGCTGCCCGTGTGTTTGCACCCAGCTCCGGGCCCAGGCCATCTGGTGGCGGCGCTGGGGGGCGGCGAGCAGGGACGGGTGGCTGGCCTGCTGTCCGCATTGGCCTGGCAAGGCAGACGGCGCTCATGAAGCCGAGCCCGGCCCGGCTCCCCACACGGACGAGTGACCCGCGCCCACCGACTGAGAAGAAGCCCCTTGCCGGACCGGCCAAGCTGCCTTCGGCTCGGGGCTCGCAGCCCCGAGCGGGCACCCTGATGTCCGTGCTTCTGGCTCACGGTCAGGCCCGAGCCACGGGAACACAGGAGAGCTGGAGCAGGACCGAGACAGGCCCGGGGCGGTCACCCCTGGGGTGTGGCCACAGGCGCAGCCTCCTCACTGCTGATTAGTGGGGTGGGTCTGGGCGGGGTGCAGGAGCCGGCTGTGCCCTGGCCCAGCTGGAGATTGGTGAATCAGCACGTAGAGACTCTGATCCTGGAACCCGGCCCGGATCAGCCTCGGTGTCGGTGTCAGCAGGATGGGCGCCTCGGCCGAGACGGGGGAGAGGAAGGCGCCCCATGTCCAGAAGTCGGAGCAGTGGGGGGACCCAGCGCTCTGAGGGCCACGGGCAGGGCAGGTCTGCTGCAACTTGGGCGCCTCATCACCCGGTGTGAGCCCCGCTGCAGGGCTGTCTTGCCAAGAGGCAACATGCAGAAAAGTGCTTCCTGGACCCCCAAGTCCGGGCTGCGATCCCCAGGAGCCAGGAAGTCTGTGTGCCCCCTGGAGGCCAGCCTGGACCTGCTCAGGTGCCCTGTCCATGGGGTGGGCACAACTCTTGGGCAGACCTGGACTAACAATGTGTTTGGCCTGTGGCTTCAGCGAGAGAATCTCCAGCCTGACCCCCTTTCAGCTTCCAGGGGAAGCTGGTAAAAGGTGGCAAGGGCAGCATGCAGCCGGCTCGGGAGCCCAGGACGCAAGCTCCTGGCCTCTCTGCACATCTGCTGCATCTTTTTCTTTCCAGAAAGACTAAATTTCTTGCCTTAACAAGGCCGTTTGGAAGAAAACATGGCCGTTGCCAATCTCCAAGGATTACACTTTACCACCTTGGGGCCCAAAGAGCATTTCTCAGGGAAGGGCTCTGATTGGTTAAGCTTGGATCCCACGCTCATTTTTGGACCAATCAGAAGAAACCAGGAAGTCAGGGTTGTGCCATAATCCCAGTGAGGTGGGGTGTGGAGAATCCTTTTTGTGTCCCCAGAAATGGGATGCTGAGCCAGTGATACTATAGGCGTCCATGAAAGAAGTCAATTCACGTGAAGGAATTAATTTTTAGAAGCTTATAAAAGGGACACATTCTCCTTGTCCTAAATCTTGGTAAAAGCGGGAGGGAAATAACCATAATCCAACAACTCAGAATTGATCACCTCTAACAGTCTCTGCCGCTGGTTCCCTTCTATCGTGGGACCCAGAGTGGGGGTGACTTAGGCACAGCCGGGGTGCCAGCGTGCCCCATCATCTCTGCTCCTGGGGCCCGAGGTGTGGGTGGGCCTGAAGTTGCACAAGCTCTGGAACCTCCCTAAATCCCCCTCCCCCGTCCTGAACTCTCTCTGCTCTCAGTCCTGCTTCTCCAGCAGAGCAACCCTCACCGGGTGTCAATATCCCAACTGCAATGCAGTGGACAGTGACATCAGGGAGCCAGAGGTCAAAGGCTGCACTCAGCTCCTTTGGGGGTGGGGGGCTCCTTTAAACTGGAGACGCGGCCCCAGGGCATGCACAGGAAAAAGACTCTTGGAGCTCTTTTCCCTTTTATCTATGAAAAGGTGGCAGCATGGGGAGGGGGTGGGAAGGGGGGAGGAAACTCTAATCAGTCCCCAACAGGTCAAACCCCCACCTGGGGGGAGCACACAGAACTGCCTGGAGCCTCTGACGAAGGGGGGGTCCCCCTCAGGGCTGGCTCCAGGGCTTATTAACTCCCAGGCATTCTGGGCCGAGAAGACTAAACAAAATGTGGTTTTCCTCTGTGAACCACTGGCATCCGCTCCCTCATGTTATTTACACAAGGGATCCTCCTTTGGGGGGACTGCCGAAGACCAGCTCACCAGGGCCCCTGGCCTGGCCCACACCCGGACTCCTGACCCGACTGAGCCCCCGGACTGGGTCCCGGCTTCCCTGGGGGCCGAGGCCCGGGGCTGAGGGGCTGGGGCTGCAGGGGCCTCGGGGTCTTCAGAGAGAAGCTGCCGGGGGTCGCAGGGAGAGAAGAGGTCTCAGGACAAAATCCTGGGGATTTTGAAAGAGCCTCAGGAAAAGAACAATCGGAGAGACAGGATGAGGCTGATTTTCCTGCAGCTGGAGCCCAGAATTCCTTGGTTCCTCCTGGGAAAACCGACCCTATTCGGTCCACTTCAAGGAGGTTCTGTCTCGAAGACAGCCCGTCTGCAGAAACCGAGGCTGTGAGAGGCGGTGACTCAGCCAGGGCACTGAAGCTGCCCGGGCATGGACGTGCCTCTGTGAGCACAATCCAGCCGCTCACAGCACCTTCCCGCTCCTCCTTTAAACTGCGGACTGAGCTCCTGCCAGCCTCGCTGATTCACAACAGGTCAAAGGACACGGGTCACCCTGCAGAAGCTCAAGTCTCCTGAACGCTCTGTGGGCTCGGGAGAGCAAGGGCGAGAGCAGCGCCGGGTCTGGGGTTCTCCCTGCTCACAGCAGCCGGGTGAGCCGCTGAGGCCACGGAGCCGCGGAGCCGCGCGCCAGGCTCGGGCAAAGGGCTTCGCTACCTGGGACCAGCAGGACGCGTGGGCTTGTGTTCGCCTCCGGTCCCCTCCATCCCGAGGTCCGTGGGAGCACAGGAGGCTGGCCCCGGAGGCGCCACACAGGCAGAGGTTTGGGGATCCCCAGCTCAGGAAACCCCAGGCTTTTAAGATGTGCTCTGAGCACCCCTGCGCCCTTTGCCTGGGGGGAGACACTCGCTCTGTCCTCCGAGGCTGTTCGCTTCCAAACGTCCCTGCAAAGGTGGCCTGGGAGAAAGGGCCGGCGCCGCTGCTGAAGACAGCGGAGATGGGAGAGGTGCAAGGCCAGGGGCGGAAGGGAGGCCGGGCCGAGGCTTCTACCAGGGACTGTGGACACAGCGCGAGGCTGAGACGCCAGCAGCTGGGGCTGAGCGATCGGTCCTGAATTCTCTGCACAGCACGACGCTGCGCTCGGTGCTCTGAGTGTCCCTGGGCGAGCCTGGCCTCAGGGCTCGGCAGCCGGAGACGCAGCAGACGCACGCGGGCAGCCCAGACCCCTCCAGGGTCCACGATGAGGCCTCGTCGCCCCACTAACGAAAAGCCAAAAGGGAGAAGCGATTCCAGGGCTGGCAGAGCCGCAGGCTCCACGGCGCCGTCGAGGATCCAGCTTTCTGCCCCGCCTTGCCTGCTCCGTGGGCTCATTCCCTCGGCGGCACGAGGAGCCGGAGCCGCACACGCATCGTCCTCAGGCAAGGAAGGAGGGCCGCGTGCAAGCCGCCAGAAGGTTCCCCAGAGCTCCCCAGGTCCAACTTCCCCTCCTCTCTCGTTGGCCAGAATTATGTCTTTAGCTCTTTCCTAAACCAATCACTGGCACGACATGGCATTACCACAACTGGTTTGGACCGATCAGATTTCACTCTTGGGCTTCACTCTCCTGGAAAGCCTATTATGGCTTCCAGAAAGCCGAACCAAGGCGGGTAAGGGCAGGTGGGTAGTGGCTGGCTCCAGCTTTAGCATAGATAGGTAGATGATAGGTAGGCAGGCAGGCAGGCAGGCAGGCAGGCAGGCAGGCAGGTAGGTACAGAGACAGATACAGATATAGATAGGTAGGCAGGTGGTAGACATGTAAAAAAAAATGAGCAATTAAACTTGAATTCAAATAAACAATTTTTAGTATGAGTGTGTCCCATGCAATATTTGGGGTATACGGATACTAAAAATTATTTGTTGTTTAGATTTAACTCAGACCCAACAGGGGCCCTGTAATGCCTCTGGCAGCCCTAGTGAGGCGACCCAGAGTCTGGGTGGCGCGGGAGGGAGGTCCACTGCCTTGGCTGAGACGACCGTGGGTCCCGTGGCCGTGCGGCAGCGCCCTGCACACTCACACCGAGTCTCAGCGTGAACGTGCTGCCGCTCCATCAGCTGCTGGGAAACTGGGGGTCTCCCAGGGCACATGCCCCTGGCACCCGCCCGCCCCCAGTTCACGCTGGCAGCTCCCGTGCCTCCTTCCGCGGTCGCCCTGGGCTCATCACTCCCCCGCCTGACACCACACCGAGTCAGGGCGCTTCAGCCAGGGCCTGTCTGGGCCCTAAGGGGACACTTAGCAATGTTGGGGACATTTGGGGTTGCTATAACTTGGGGGTGGGGGTGCTTCTGGGATCTGGTCTCCCACACTGCCGTGACCTCCCTGCAGGGACTGGGCCCCCCGAATATCACTCATGTAGAGCTGCGAGCCCTGGTGTGAGCTGAGCTCGCCACCCTGACGTGACTGCTGCACC
>PVIJ01007675.1:0-37920 GCA_004024925.1 Scalopus aquaticus
ATTAAAAAAAAAAAAAAAAAAGAAACAACAAATGAGATGACATGGAGATAAATGAACCCTCTTGGACTCTTGGTGGGTATGTAAACTGGTCCAGTCACTGTATGGAGGCTCCTCAGAACACTACAAATGGATCCACCAAATGATCCAGGGATTCCACTCTTAGGTGTCTTCCCAAAGAACACAGAAACACTAAATCCAAAGGAAAATGGAACTTCTATGATTACTGTAGCAATATTTACAACAGCCAGGATATAGAAACAACACAAATGCCCCAAAATCTAGAAATGGATCAAAAAGTTTGGTATATTTGCACAATGGAACACTACTCAGTGATCAAAAAAGACAAATTCATACCATTTGTGGCAACATAGATTGAGCTGGAAGGTATTAAGTCAGAAGGAAAAATATAAATATCAGATAGTCTGCTTATATGTGGAATACAGAAAAACCAAACAAAATAGCAGAAAAAGTCAAAACTCACAAGCTGACTATAGATCTGAGGCACACAGCAAAGGAGGGAGATAGAGGGGATCAGACAGGGGAAGGAAGAACATAAGGGAATATGGTGATGGCTCAGGGTGATATGCCGATGGGAAAACTATGGGGGCTACAATGAAGTAAGAAAAACAATTTAAAAAAATATCGTACACATACACAATGGAATACTACTCAGTGATCAGAAAAGATAAACTCATGCCAGTTGGACAATGAGGATAAACTAGAAGGGACTGTGCTAAGAGTAGGTCCCTCCCTCCTTTCTCCTGGAGCAACTGTTTCCTGCCTGATTCTGCACTCACTGGCCCAGGTCATGGTCAGGGCCAGGGCCCCAGAGAGCAGCAGCAGGAGGGTCGGGAGCCTCATACCCCCACCCTGCAGTCTGGGGAGAATCTGAGTCCAGGCAGGTTGGTGGGAGCCCTAGAAATCCTCCAGGCAACTGGGGAGTGAGAACTGCAGAAGGGCCATAGACCTAGAAGGGGAGTGAAATTCACAGAAAGGGGAAGTTTCAGGGTCCCCACCCAATCACAAAGGAGGGACTAATTTACTCTGAGTGAAACTGAAGGGGACTGAGAACAGGAGAACTTGGGGATCGAGAAAGGCTGCGATACTGGACTGTAATTTTAAACAATATAGGAGCAGAAGGAACTAAACAGCTCCCAGGAAAGTAGAGGTGTTATACTGAAATGTTGCCGAGCGGCCCCCACCTAGGAAAGATAGGGCTACAGGATAATGAGGGAACAGAAAACAACCACCATGGAACTTTCCCACCGCCTAGCACCTAACCCATAGTCCGGCACACGGGACAGCAGGCCTCTGACAGTGGATAGTCACGGACAGGGCTGGAGTGACCGGGCGTCCTCCCTGGGCCCCCCTGTGTCAGGAGCTCTTTCCCCTTGCTCCAATAACCCCGCACTTGCTGCTCTCACCTGTGTGGTGGGGCTGTTACTCCTCAGCCGGTGACATACCCGGACCCACCAGGGTCCACTCTCCTAACAAAGCGGGAGCCCAGAGAAATGAAGAGAGAAGACTGGAGCAGGCACAAGCAGCTGAGAGACTGGGGAAGAAACCGCCCTTGCTGCTCAGCCTTGGACTTGTACCAGTGACTGGGGAATGTGGAAAGAGACACTTGGGAGAGACAGAGAGGTGGGTGAGACACCCACAGGGACGCTGGCACTGGCAGCCTTTATCTGAATTTTCATTTTGCTCATTTTCTTTTAGACTTGCCTGGCCCTTTCTGCCCCTTTCCCATGGGTCACCCACCAGAAGCTTCCTCAGACTTGTGACAGGCTTCTGGACCTCAGTGACCCTGCTTTGGACCAACCCTGTTGGGCTGGGCATTTACCGACTAGTGGAAGGGTAACTTCACTGAATTAAAGTTCCTTTCCATTGAAGGTCTTATACAGTAGAGCATATTTTGTGTTTATGTGGTGGAAGGCAGAGCCCATTTAGAGCAGGCAGGTTTGGGGCCCTAGGGTGCCCCTCATTCTACCCAATAACAATACTGAGGGAAGAAGGTTAGGGTATCCCCAAGGATAACTTTCCCCACTGGAGAACCACCTGGCACTTTGCCCTGCCCCTTTTCCTGCATCAAAAGCTTTGTCACGCTGTCTCCCCAGTCCAGGCTCAGGGACTGAGTCAGTGATTCTCAAACATTTTCTTTCCCAGATCTCAGTACAGTCTGACAAATTAGCGAGGACACTGAGTACAATTTTGTTGATGAGGTTATAGCTATCAAAATTTACCACACTCGGAATAAAACCATTTTTAATGATGTTATGATTTCATTGAGAATATTAATAGACCAATGTATTTAACAGAAAGTTTGTTTTTAGAAATATAACTTTCAAATGAGAAGAGTGGATCATTTACATTTTATATTTGTGCAACTATATTACTTGTGTCATTAAATGACATGAATTTTCATATTTTCTTCTGCATTTAATCTGTGATTTTGGTTGAAATCTATGAAAAAAATATATACAGCCTCACACAAATATGTAGGAGTAGTATTTTTAGATAATTTTGAATATTCCACCTTGATATTAAATTGAAACTATAGAGATGGTAGTTTCTCAAAAGCTATTTGCAAAGTGAAACCTAAAATAATGTCATTGAATATTTCTTATTCTGTTATATTTCCATAGTCCTCTCTTACATATTCGTTGGGTCTTATGCTGTGGTATGATTTTTTTTTAGTAATGCATTGTTTCACTAAGTTATATAGATCTTCCATGTTAATTACACTGGAATAAAATTATCAAATATATCCATTTTATTTTTAACTCCAATCCCCCCCCCAAAAAAAGAATTAGTACTGGAAGCTGTCAAGTTAGTGATGGGACTCAATTTCCCATAATTCTGGTTTTCTTTGAGAAAGAAAGGCATAATTACTATCAGTTGTCATTTGTTGATTTTCTTAAGGAAACAGACATACATTTTAAGGAAGTGTCTGACAACTAACCAAATCTAAACAGCAATAAAGTTTTTATCATTCATGCATTCATGTAAACATGGTGTTGCCAACAAAAAAAAGTCTAATTCATCTCATACAAATATTTTCCTCGAGACACAGTGTTTTTGAGTGTAGCAGAAGTGCTCTGTGTGTACTTTCATGTCATCACATCAGATATTTTAGAGTGTGGATTTGAGAATAATCTTAATGAAGATTACATTTATTTATTTATTTATTTATGTTTACAAACTTGTTCATTTGTGTACAATGTTTGATTTCTCCTCTCAGGTGTTGTCCTCATAAAATTACCACCAAGATGCCTGTGAAACATCACCATAGAGTCTTGTGTTCTTTCCCCCCATTTTGATCCCTTGCCTTCCTCCTCCCTGATGAATGTCTCCAATTTATAGTTTGCCTGCTAGTTTTGTCTTTTTATTTTTCCAGACCCCTCATATGGTTTCCTTATGTTCCTCCAATAAGTGAAACCATCAGATATTTTTCTTCTTCCTTATGACTTATTTCACTGAGCATAATCCCTTCCAATTCCATCCATTTTGCTGTGAATAGCATAAGCTTATCTTTTTTGATTGCTGAGTAGTATTCAATCATGTATATATACCACATCTTCTTGATACAGTCATCTGTTTTTGGACATTTAGTTTGTTTCCATATTTTATCAATTGTTAATAGTGCTTCAATGAAGATAGGAGAGCAAGTATCCTTTTGAAGTAGTGTTTTTTTGTCTTTTGGGTAGATTCTTAGGAATGGAATTGCTGGGTCATAAGGTAGATCCATTTTTAGTAGATCGAGGGTCCTCCACACAGCGTTGCATAGTGTTTGAAGAGTTTGCAGTCTCACCAGCAATATAAAAGAATTCCTTTTGGGGGGAGCCTCCCTGCTGGCACAATTGGTTAAGTCTCAGCACTATGAAGCTATCCAGAGCCTCTGCAACACCAGTTCGGTCCTCGGCCAGGGAGCTTCCCACATGGTGCAGCAGACCTCTCCTACCTCGCCACTGCTCCCCTCAGCAGTGTACTTCAGTGGATCCGCCTTTTCTGTTCCCCACTCTGTCTCTGGTGAATCCACTCACCCCTCATACACACACCCCTGGTTTACACCCCAGCTCTTGTATACATAAATAAATAAATCTTAAAAAAAAGTTCCTTTTTCTCCACATCCTCACCAGCATTTGTCATTGTTAGTTTTTTTAACATGTGCCTTTCTTACTGATGTGAGGTGATACCTCATTGTGGTTTTGATTTGCATTTCCCTGATTATGAGAGATGTTGAGCATTTTTTTATGTGCCAACTGGCCATCTGCATTTCCTCTTTGGAGAAGTGTCTTTTTAGCTCTTCTGCCCATTTTTTGACTGGATTCTTTATTTTGTTTTTGTTGAGTTGTGTAAGCTCTTTGTAGATCTTTTATATCAGTCCCTTATCAATTTTGTGGAGTGTAAAAATTTTCCCCAAATCTATGGAGTGTCTCTTCATCTTGGTTATTGTCTCTTTTGCTGTACAGAAGCGTTTTAGTTTCATGTACTCCCAGCTGTTTATCTTTTCCTTCATTTTCTTTGTTTCAGGGGATGAGTCTTTAAAGATTTTTCTGAGATATATGTCATGGAGTGTTTGCCTATGTCTTTTACTATGTATTGTATGGTTTTCGGTCTAACATTCATGTCTTTTACCATTTTGAACTGATCTTTGTGCATGGTGTGAGGTAGTAGAGCAGTGTCGTTCTTTTGCATGTGGCAGTCCAGTTTTCCCCGCACCATTTACTGAAGAAACATTCCTTGTTCCAGTGCATATTCTTTTTTTATTTTTTAGATTTATTTATTTATACATACCAGCTGGGGTATAGGCCAGAGGTGTGGGGTGGTGAGAGGATTCACCAAGGACATAATGTGAAGCAGAACAGGTGGATTGACTGAAGTACATTGCTGAGGGGAGCAGTGGGCGAAGCAGGAGAGGCCTGCTGAGCCATGTGGGAAGTTCCCTGGCAGGGTATTGAACTATTGTTGCAGTGGCTCTGGATATCTTCATAGTGCTGTGCTTAACCCTCTGTGCCATCAGGGAGGCCTTACAATGCATATTCTTTGCTCCTTTGTCATAGATTGGTTGTCCATACATGTGTGACTTTATGTCTGGGTTTCAATTTGATAATGAAGATAATTGTTAATGTTTCAACCAATATATTTTGCCATGAGACTGGCTTGGATTTTTTTTCTGCAAGTTAAGTGTTGGTGAAGAATAACTACTACTGTAGTTGGTACTATAATCTCCATTCTTACTAAGTTTCACCTCAGCAAACATGAAAAGACAAATGTTATCTAAGTGATGGTATCAAAATAGACTCATTCTGAGCTCACGGTTCTCTTGACAGGATCTGAGCGACTTCAAGGGTTCCACACACCACAATTTGAGAAATGGTTTTCACAAAGAACCAGGGAGCATCTCTCAAGTGTTCTCTGCCTTTGCCTCCTCTTCATTTCCCAGAATCCCTCTCCCTGGCTGGCTCCCTGCCTCCCAAAGCTGCCTCCCCTGAAGATACAATGAAGAGCAGAGAGAGGACCCTGGAGATGTGGTGCTTGCACTGTCATGAGAGATGGACACTTAGTAAAGGTGACAAAGCCACGTGTCAACCCTGCCTGAGCCATGTGCTGGGAAGAAGGAGCCTCTTTACTGTGAGGGCAGAGAAGCAGGAGCCCTGACAGGTCCTGACCACTATTGTCAATAATATCAAAAGATATAAAAAATATTAAAAACAAATTACGCATAGGAAAAAAGATTTTCTGAAATGTGTATACTCAGAGAATAAGAGAGAGTTCATAGAAATTAGAAATTTGATCACAGAAATGAATAATTCAGCAGATGAACTGGAATATTAAAGTCTCACTCCCACTAAGTAATGCAAATGGAAGAGAAATGACAGAGAGAAGACCTACAAGAATATGAGTCTATCGATCAGGAGATTCCAACAAGTCAATATAACAAGTGTCTGAAAGAGCGGAGTGTGGAAATGATAAAAAAAAAAATTTCAAAAAAAATTCTGATTATTTCCAGATAAAATCCACATGTTGAGTGTCCTACCCGGTCCCTCCTACAGAGGATAAGCAGCCCCACACCAGGACCCGCCACCAGGAACTTTCAGAAGAGGCTGGAGAAGGACAGACCTTCAAGAGACAACACAGGCCTGGAGAGGAATCCAGCCCAGACTCCATGTCAAGTCCAGGTGTGGGAGGCGCCGGGGGCTCAGAAATTCACTTCAGCTGCTCATGGTCTCAGATGTTACTTTCATGTCCCTCCTCTAGTGGGCAAAGGACACTAGTGGGCAAAGGGGGAGACAAAAGGATGGACACAGAGACCAGGACACAGGAAAATCAACAACAGGGAGAGGGACAGGAGAGAAGCCAATGGGGAGGTGAGGGGTTCCCGGCCTTCAGCCCTGCCCAGGTGAGCAGGCCCCAGGCCCAGGAGGCAGGACTGAGGCTGTGGGACAGGGGCCTGCACAGGGTGAGGCAGGCAGAGTAGCTGGTGTGTGTGATGTGTTCAGGGAGATTCTGATTCCAGGGATGGTGTTGGGGGGAATTAGCAAAGAGCGCAACAGGAACTAAGCTAGTGAGGGAACAAGATTCTTATAACTCCAGTGCTGATAAAAAATCAATCCAAGAAGGAAAAGTGCCCTGGTCTACTCATAGCTCAGTTATGACTGGCGTTCATGTGGTCAAAACAAAGCAAACCCTAGACCCTGGGTTGTTACTCAACAACCTGCTAGAGGGGATTTAGGGAGCAAATGCCTGTGCCGTGGATTCCAAGGGGTGACATTTAAGGCCTCCTTGCCACTTAGAGCCAGCTCTCAAGGTCTGGATGAGAGGCCTTGGCGGTGTGGGCAGGGACTTCCCCAAGGTCCTGGTTGAAGACTCTGATGTGAAGGAATAAAACAAGGGACCCCAGGAAGGCTGTGGGGAGATAGTGACAGGTCATCCTGGGGAGGAAGCTGCACTGGCTCACCCAAAAGAGGAAGCACAAAGAGGAGCAAAGTGAACAGGCCCCTCAGAACATGACCCCTGTGCTCTGTTGTGTCCCAGCCATGGAGCAGGAGGCCTCTCTTCTGAAGGAACACATTATTCTGGTTAAGAACATAAAAACATTAGAATAGGACGCATCTCCACTGCTGCAGGTGTTGGTAGAGATGGGCCAGGCCACCCTACCAGTGTCTGCTCAGAAGTCGGTGCTCACTCTCTGGTTGGCTCCCTTGTTCCAGGTGTTCCCACATATCCAAGTGCACAGCCAGCCACAAATTCTGACCTTTGATTCCTCAATTCAGTGAGGTTTTTTTTGTTTCTCTTCACTGCACTTGTGCAGATTGGGGAATTTGTCAATCACGGGTGCAGACTCACACGTTGCACCAGAATGAGTCTGTCACTGAAGGGTAGAACTCCCTCTAAGTTCTTTCTGGTTTTCCAGCAGTTTCTCTTGAGTATCCCACACCTGTGCAGGTTAGTGGTCAGCCAGGGGTCTGACAGTTTGTATTCAGATTTGGAATCTCAACTCTCCATCTTTTGTTAAAATATATATTAATTAAACTTACTTAGACATGCCGTATTTTAAGGCTATTCCGAAAACCCACATAGAGAAATACATGACTTCCATATGAAGATAATTTTATTATACCTCATCTTATGCATTACACAGTATTGGGGGCAGACACTGAAAGTTGAGAACATCCTAAAAATGTGCTGTCCAACATGGTAGCTACAAGCAACATACATACAATATAAAGTTGAACATCTCAGCTCATGAGTCACATCTCAAGTGTTCAATACCTACATGGTTAGAGGCACTAAATTGTTCAGTAAACATATAGAACAATCCCTTCTCCTTCCTCAGAGTTGATTCAACACCTCTGCACCAACCACCTCTTCAAAACAAGATGATTCCTCACCATGGCAATGGTGAGAGGAGCAGTCAGCCAGAAGAGAGGTAAGGAAATGCTCTGGAAACTGAACAGGCACACTGCAGGGGCTCAACATAAAAATGGACATTAGGGAAAATTAATGAAATTAAGTATGGATTTAGCGATTGTGTCAGTATTGCTTCATGACCTGTAAAAAACACTTAATCATGTAAGATGTTAACCAAGTGGAAATGATGTTCGATGACAAGATTTCTAATACCTTTGCAACATATTTGTAAATATAACAATATTTTTTAAATGTTAAAAGCCCTCAACAATTAATAGGCTTTAGAAGGAAAAAATTATCTACTTTCCAGTTTTCCCAGGTTTTATTATCTAGGGTCTGAAAAGAGGGGTTCTGGGGAGAAAAGATGGAAACCTCAAACTCAGGGCAGCGGTCCGGGCTCTCCGCTTCTCTGAGCCCTAGTTCTCTAACTCCTCACAGAGCATCTCAGCCCCCAGGCTGCCCCTCCCCCACCCCCCTCCCACCCCTCCTGCTCCAATCCAGGACAACCAACTCTGTCCAATCAGACACTGCCCAGTCCTGGTGGCTCAACCAGAATCCAGAACAGCGCGCACCGCCCCCGTGTGGCCAAAGGGCTGAGCACAGAAGACCAGAGCTGCCCTTTCTCCTGCTCAGTCAGGCCCTCCCCAGGGCTCCAGGGCTCCCAGCTGCAGGACAGGGATTTGCACACCAGGGGGCGCCGAGGTCCTGGGTCAGTGTCAGTGTCCTCCTTTTTAGTTTCCATTGAGTGACTTTGGACTCAGGACACAACCAGGTCTCCAGGACATAACAGCTGGTTCCTAGGTTCTGGGCATCCCAGGTGCCCAAATATAAAGGTTCCCTCAGTCTCTTGTGATGGAAATTTGGACTCCAGAGTCCCTGTGATTTGTTCCTGCTTCTGTTTCCAAGGATGAAAGAACCTTCTCCTGGGAATCGGCCTTAAATTCTCCATCTTTTGCATGAGGGGAGGAGCCGAATAGAGTCCCCAGCCTTAGTATTACACAACCTTGTGAGGTGAATCAGGAAAAACAGAAAACCTGAACAGACCAATTACAAGGAAGGTCATTGAGACAGTAATCAAATGTTTCCCCCAAAAACAAAGCCTGGGAGCAGATATTTTCACTAGTGAGATCTACCCAGACATCATATATGAACAAATACCTGTTCTTCTCAACTCTTAAAAAATACAGAGGAAGAGGGAATGCTTCCCACGCATTTTATGAGGCCAACACTATCTTGACACCAAAAACAAAGGACAGAAAGCTACAGACCGATATCCCTGATGAACATAAGTATAAAAAATCCTCAGCGATATCTTACAAATCAAATTAAATAATACATTAAAAGGCTCACACATCATGCTCAGGCGGGATTTATCCCAGCAACACAAGGATGGAAGCAGGACGTGGTTTAGATTCCAGTTGAAAGGGGCCCAGATTGGGGGTGGGCAGGAGAGACTAGTCTGCTGGCTCCATATTTGAAAATCAAATCAGTGAGATTTTGCTCATACAAGTTAGAATGTTTATTAACAAGAAGTCACAAGAAAATAAATGTTGCTGAGGATTTGGGGATAAAGGACCTTTGCTCACTATTGGTGGGAATGTAATTGGTGCTGCCATTTTGGAGAACAATATGGGGTTCTAGAAAAAATAAAATAGAATTACAGTATAATTCAGTAATACCATTTCTGGGTATTTACATGAAGGATATGAAAACAACCCAACTGCAGGAGGACAGACGAATGAAATAACAAAATGTGAGATATATATCACATCTCTATATAGATATATATACACATACATATGCATACACAAGAAATAGTACCGAGAAATTTAGAAAAGATAACAAAATGTGATACACACATACACACAAAGGAACAGTATTCAGGTTTTTTTTTTTAAAGATGAAGTATTGCCATTCTAAACATCATGGATAGAATGTGAGGGAATTATGCTAAGTAAAATCGAGAAAGACAAATACTGTGTGATAGCACTCAATTGTGCAAAAAATGGCAGTCACTAAAGGGAAGGAGGGTGGAGGGAATGGCTTGGGGAGGATTGTGGTTGGGTTTTTGGTAGTGGGTGTATGTAAGAAACTGAACACCTAACATCTACAAAGTGTGCAAATTAATGTTCCCTTAATTAAAAAAAGAAGCTTCCCCAACCTGTCCTCCAGTCAGAACCTTGTCCTGACCAGGCCTGGGAATGACAGGACAGGCCTGTGCTGTCCTCAGGAGCCCCCTGCACCTCCAAAGAGCCACTTATCCCCTTTGCTGCCCCAGCCTGGCCTGAGCCCCTCCTCAATCACCTGGAGACACACAGACTATCTCTCCTGCTCCCCCAGGCTGGGCCCTTTCATGTGGGAGCTGAACCAGGTCCTGCTCTGCTCACAGCCCGGCAGGGGCTCCCCAGCTCCACATCACCCCCAGTTCCACAGGGTGACCCCTTCCCAGGCCTCTGACACACACTCTTCTTTCCCTCTGCTTCCTTCCTCTCCCTCTGCTCTGGCTGATCCTCACCCCTCTGTCCTTGCACACCTGGCACCAGCCAGCCCCCCACAGGCTGTTCCCTCCATGACACCCTCACCAGCAACACCCCCTCCCCAGGGCTTTGCTCCATCCCTTCATCTACACTGATCCCTTGATGGATACAGCTGCCCCCATACACCCCTCCCTCTCCTGGTGCCCGACCTGCCCCTGCCTGTCCCCCCTCTCAGCTCCTCTGCAGGTGGGGGTGGGGTGGGGTTCTTGTCTTGATTATTCACTGTCTCCCGCAAGAAAGCAGCTCTCTGAATAACAATGAATTGTCTGTTTTGTTCACAGCACATAGCACATAATGTATAGATATTGGTGGAATGAAATGAATTAATAACTGACAAGTGTTTCTGATACAAACAAATCAAAAGCAAAAAATGAGGGGATGGGCCTCCCTGGTGGAGCAATGGGTTAAGTGCAGCATTATGAAGTTATCCAGAGCCACTGCAGCACAGAGTTCAATGCCCGGCCAGGGAGCTTCCCACATGGTGCAGCAGATCTCTCCTGCCTCACCTACTGCTCCCCTCAGCAGTGTATTTCAATAGATCTGCCTGTTCTGCTCCCCACTCTGTCTCTGGTGAATCCTCTCACCCCACACCTCTGGCCTGCACCCAGCCCTGCTCTTGTATTCAAAAATAAATAAATTGTTAAAAAAATGAAGGGAAAGATATTTTCACATGTTTGACAACTGACTTTTTGAAATACCATAAACCCCTCACTGAGCAACTGTTATCCCCCCTCATGTTAAGCTCAGTGACTGCTCTTAACTGTGTCATCACATTGGTGGTTGGGGGGCACCCCATCTTTCTAGAGCCAGGGACACCCCCCCACACACACGCACACAGCCATCCTTCCTGAAGGAAGAGTTCCCAGAGCCCCTGGGCCCCACCCACCCCAGGGAGACACAGGAACAGGGAGGGACGCACTCACCTGGGGACCCCGGGGGGGGCAGCTGGGGAGGAGCAGCAGGGAGAGGAGGGGGCAGAGCACAGAGCTGGGGCAGGAGCAGGTGCCATCTCCTCAGGGCTGGGGAGAGACAGGGCAGAGGCAGCCAGGCCCACACAGAGGGGCAGGGCAGCCAGGGGCTCTGGGCTCAGGGGGGAGAGCAGGGCCCAGGGACCCCCCCCAGCAGGAGCAGGGCCCTTCCTGGTGACCCCTTAGGCCTGAGACTAAGGAGAACAGACCTGGCCCCTCTCAAGTCTTCTGAGTCTCTGTGCTTCTAGAGATCAAGAGGTTTATTGGTAAAAAAACATCCTCATTTCCCTTCCCACCCCATGGAACCCACATTGCAGACCCACTCTGCTCAGAACACCAGGCCCCTCCATTCCCAGCACCTGGGCCCGGGGTGCAAACTGCCCTCCCCTCTCCATCCTCATACCCAGTGATCCCCAGGACAGAGGCCTAGACCCAGGTCTCCATGAAGGACAGGCCAGCGCCTGCTTGTGGTCTTGTCCCCCTCAGTGTGAGCAGGTGTCCCTGCAAAGCATCAGGACACACGACATGGTCCCCAAGGAGTCAGGGTCCCCCCACAGGCCCCCGTCCTGCTCTGTCTGCTTGTTCAGTTCACCTGCAGGTCAGTCCCTGCCCAGCCCTGACCCTGGGGACAAGGACAAGGTCCTGCCCCACACACAGCAGGAGCCGGGTCAGATCCCACTGAGGGCTCATCCTCCTCCTTGCTAATTCTGTGAGAGATTCTGCCAGAAAAGACAGAGCAGCAAAGAAGGTAAAATGAATCCTGATCAGAGAAAACACCCTCAGTCTATTAGCAGGCAGAATGAGGGGGACCCTGTGACCCCCAAACCTACAAGCTCTAAATGGTGCCTGCCATCTGCCGCATAAAGGCAAAGCACACTCAGTGTGAACATCAGTAGAGTAGCGGGCATGGAGAGGCAAGGAAGAGCAGGATAATAGTTTCCAAAAAAAAACCACCCAGTTTCCCATGCCCTCATGGGTAAATGCCCAACCAAACAGGGTCACCCTAAAATGGGGCCACTGAGACCTGAAATCTTGCCACAGGTCTAAGGCACCTTCTGCTGGGGACCCATAGGAAGCCAATGAAAGGAGCCAGGCCGGTCTGGGGCAAAAGGGGCAAAATTGAAGCACAATCCCGGTCAAGGGCAGCCTCCCCACGGGTCTCTCCCAAGTGTCCCCTTCCACGCCCTCCAAGTCCCTGGTGCAAGTCCAAGGCTGAGAGGCAGGGGAGGCCTTCTCCACAGTCTCTCTCCTGTGTCGGTCACGCTCCAAGGGCTCTCTCCTCCGACAAGCCTGTGTCTTATGACTGATGCCCTTAAACAGATGTTACATAGGGGGATCTCTGTCCAGAAAGGTCATGTGACCCCACGTCTTACTCAGAGAAGAGATAAAACCCTTCCAGTATCGAGACCTGCATGATGGGGGGGGGCACAGCCCTGTCTCAGACACGCAGATCTCCTGTCCCGGGGCACTGGCTGGAGGTCACCCTGCCTGGACAGAACTTCCCCAGACATCCTCATGGGCATGTTGTGTCCACAAGTCTCTTCTCAAAGGTCACCTTCTTCGTGAGGCCCGCATCTTCCCTGTCCCCACACACTCACTCTGGGTCCCCTTCCCCACAGTTCTCACCAAACACTGGATGAGGCTGAGAATTCATCTCTCAACAGATACTCCTGTGAGCAGGGGCCACCCTGGGCCTTGTGGGGACAATGACAGATGCCTCCTGCTGCTCTCAGAGACAGGGACACCCAGAGGACGTGAGTCCTCATCTTTAAACATGAAAAATAAGAGGTGTGCTCCAGTAAAAATGAAGAAGTAAAGTACAAACAGACTATGAGGCCTGAGGCCCCAACCCTGTCCTGAACCTGGGCTGACCCGGCTACCCGCAGCCTCCACCCACATCCCTGGAGGCAGGACAGGCCCAGGTGGTGTCTCAGTCCCTGTGGTCACAGGCCCTGCTGGGACAGGTGCTGCTGAAGGACAAGGACAAACGAGCAGAGAGATGACCCCTGAGCAGTGACCACATCAAAGCCCACAATGCACTGAGCACCTGAAGCAGGAAGTTGACAAGCCTGCTGCTTGGATTCTGCTTGCTGGGGCGGAAAGTTGCTGGGATAGTTCCTGTGCTGTGCTGCTTATCCACAGTAGTAGCGATGGCTACCTTAACCCCCTTCCCAAACAATAACGACTATGGTAAATGGGGTGACAGTCTTCCTCATACAAACTGTAAAAAACCTTACCATACCTGTTATTCGGGGCTCAGACTTTGGGAGCTATCCCACTGGGCCCACCAGTGTGACAATTAAATCTCTCTCTCTCTTTCTACCTCTCTGAGTGACGTCTGATTTCTCTGGAAAGTTGCTGTAACAAATCAAACTGACACAGGCCCCGTCCCCCTCAGGCCCTCACAGCCTCTCCTGCCCCCACCTGCACAGACTCAGCACAGCAAAATTGCAGTTCTGGTTGGTCCTCGGGTCTCCTATTTATTTCCTCTCAAATTTTAGGAATCTTTTTAATTAACCCACCAACCCCACATGACAAAATAAGAAACAAATAATTTCATGTCTGGATTGCTGTTTTCAATAGGGAGGTGGACACTATTCCTCAGGAAAACAAAGCACAGGCAGGGATAGAGCAGCCCCGCCTTTGCTGGAGCAGGAAAGTCACCAGTGCGAGAGGCCAGGGTGGCAGGGATGAGCAGTCTCCCCCCTCTTCACATTATGCTGATAGGATCCCAGACACATGAGGATGCCCTGTGCAGCCAGATACACCAGGGGATCCTGTGGGATCACCTGTTCAGGTGTTGTTGCTACAGCATCCCTGACACCTAAGACGCACAGTCCTCAACATAAACCTTCGTGCTCCTCCTGCTTTGTCCTCACCCTCCCACTGCCCCTCTGGGATCCTCTGCTCTAATCAGACTTCAAAAGTTAGGTGTGTGTGTGTCTGTGTGTGTGTGCATGCACTGTGCACACTTAATAGTTATAATGAACTTTTATTGGTTTCACATAAATAGCTAATAGTTTGCCTTTGCAAGGCATGTTTTTCCAATCTATTTATGTTAAAACATATAAATGTATTTATTAATTTCTTTGCAGAGAAAATGGGGAAAAATGAGAATATTACAATTTCAAAACGAATCTTCTGTGACAGGGCTAAATACTTGGCATTCGTTTCCTTTTATAGAAAGCTATAGATTTATAACTTCGAAACATATCAAAACTGCAGTGCATCAGTTTACTTAAAAAACCAGTAGTTAAATATACTACATGGGCATCACATTTACCCTCCAAATGAATTTACAATCACATAATTTTTTTTAAGATTTATTTATTTATGCATACAAGGTGGGGTGTAGGCCAGAAGATTCCCTAGAGATAGAGTGAGGAGCAGAACAGGCAGATTGACTGAAATACACTGCTGAGGGGAGCAGCAGGGGAGACAGGAGAGGTCTGCTGCACCATGTGGGAAGCTCCCTGGCTGGGGATTGAACTCATGCTGCAGTGGCTGCGAATAGCTTCATAGTGATGAGACTTTAACCCCCTGTGCCATCAGGGAGGCCCCTACATTCACATAATTTTACAGTTATTACATAATGGTTTTTAAAATAAACATCAAAAACTTTAAATAATCTCACATCTGGATTAAATGATGGTAGTACCAATATTTTTTAATTCCAGTTTACTTATTCATCAGTAAAATGTAACATTTGACAATGTCCCCAGAGAATAAGGGGGGGAAATGAAAAATGAAAAGGTCATTCATATATTCACTACTAGATTATATCAGAACTGCTGTCACACTGAGGCTTCCCCTTGAACAAAGTATTGCTCTTATGGCAGAATTTCATCCGGGAACCAAGCAGCATGCAGAGAGGAGGAGGGAAGGTCTTTATTTACACTGGTGGGCCCAGAGGAGACCCTTCTCCAACGTCTGAGCCCTGAGCAATTGGGCAACAGGATATTGATTGCATAAAGCTGAGTTACATTATCACTTTAAAGCCAGCTGGGATACAGAAGCAGGAGACTTCTAAGCAGTTATCTGGGGTGCATGAGTTAGACGTGTGGCCTTGAGAGTGGTTATCAGTTAGTCCCTGAAACTTCACAGTCTGTAGTGAAGCTTTGTTTCAACATAAGTTTAGACATTTCCCACTTTACTACAAGTGGTTATTGCCAGACCATCAGGGAAGATGTGATTCATTCCTGAAGCCGGCACCATCTGTGCACTGCATTCATGTTTCCTTGTTATGGCGCTGAGCCTTGGTGCTATTAGCACAATGAGTTTTTCTTAATGAACGTGGTGGATTAAGGCAAAAGGACATAGCCTGCTCCCCTCATTTTTTTCTCTACCTCTTTAAAAAATATTGGGGAGACTGTATAAGTTACATATTCACTGGCTAGAAAGACACAGTCACCTCTTATGTCAGTCCCTGGTATCTGCACACGAGGCTGGTTTCTCTTGGTCTCTCACTGTGACTGTCCCTCAGCAGCGCCCTCTGTGCAGGCTTTCCAATGCTCCCATTCTGGTGATTTCCAGTAAATGTCAGAGGGGTCAGTCCCTGTAGAGGACTGACATCAGTCTCCTCTCGTCTCCTTTCTTTATATTTCCCAGACCTGACCTGGGTTTGTTCAGTCACAGTTCTGAAAACTTACATGTACTCCAGGACTCAGGGATTCCCTTAAGACTTCATGGCCTGACTCCTTCCTGGTCTCACAAGATGTCTCTTCCCACAGGTGGAAAAGGAGGAAGCTACACTTAGGCTGCAGGTAAGGTTGGTCCCTGAGCCCCAGGGGACAGTGTGGATGGAGCCCATGGGGGAGTCACCCTCATCAGTTCCCTCTGTGGTCTCATCTCTGACCAGGTTCTCTTTGTTCTCCCCCAGGCAGCGACAGTGCCCAGGGCTCTGATGTGTCTCTCAGCCCCTAAAGGTGAGACCCTGGGGCCTGCGGTGGGGGTGGGAGTGAAGTAAGTCACCTTAGCAGGGATCCTGGGGTCCTGTGATAAGCAACTTGCTACATTTCTTGGACTGTAACTAATGTGATCTCTGACCTTGAATAGTTACAGTGTTAATCTGTCCAGCACAAGATGAAATGTATATAAGCCCATAATGTCCTTAAAAGGACTCTCAGCCTTTGGATGTAGATCCGCCAAGCCAAGTACCAGGACAAATCTGTTTCTTGTTAGTGTTGGTGTCCTGGTTTCCTTACTCCACATAACGGGAGGGGCTGGGGCAGAAAGTGGGGTCCTGGCTGCCCAGGGCTGGGAGGGGATGGTGGGGGCAGTGCCCATGGGCCCAGGCCCAAGAGAGCAAGGGCTGTTGAAGGTGATGGAGGTGTCCTCAAGTTAGATTATGGGATGGTCATTCTGCCCTTCCTTTAGCAAAAGGACATGAGGGGTACACCTTCAACAAGTGACTTGATGGTCATAGTTATATCTCAATAAAGTGCTTTAGAAACATATTAAAAAATGGGTCTACAAGTTGCCTTGTCTGTCCCTCCATTGTATCTACATCAAGGACTCGTGGGGCAGGAAACTGTCCCTCATGGCACAGCCCTCATCCACCAGGAGCTGAGCACAGAGAGCTTCATTGCACAGATGCTCTCAAGGTGCCTCCTCTGTGGTTCTGACTCGCATGATGAGATGCTGACGTCACGCTCATTCTGTGATGGGAGAGACTTTTAGGGGCCTTGGGTGGGAGGGAGTTTATTTTGTTTATGGTAGAAATGGAAATAACTAGTATATATAGATGATAGACAATGTTGGTTTTCAATTTTCCACAAATACTCTGATACACCAGAGGGGAGACAGCGCCCCTTCCTGAGTGTGTCTGGACCTGCCGGTTCCTCTTCATAGAGAGAATAAAGCGGAAGTGACGCACCACCGAGACTTCCCACCTGGGCTCCCCTCCTGGTCCCGCTCTGGGGTGACTCCTGCACACTGTGGACACTCAGCTAAGGGGGCGCCCACAGGACAAGGAACTGAGGGTTTTTCTCTCGGAGCCACAAGAACGAGTTCTGAGGCGGGTCCTTCCATGCTGACCAGGGCTGCTCAGATCCGGCAACATCTCGGCCCCATCGCAGCCTCGTGGGACCGGGAGCTGGAACCCCTAAGTGAGGCCCCCCTGCTGCCCCCTCAGAGAATGTGCAAGATGCCAGATCTTTGATTTAGGTGCAGAGTATGAAGTGATTTGGTACATACTGTAAAACATTAAAGTGATAAAGTGATTGGTGACTGCTTTCTCACAAGAAACAGTGGAGGCCAGAAGCAGCTGCAGAGACAGGCAAGGTCCTGATAGAAACCAACTGTCAGATGAGAATCCATGTCCCCTGAAGTATCCTTCAAAATAAAGGTGATTTTTAAAAGATTATTTCTACTGTTTTTAGAATTCCATTTAATTACGCTGTTCATTTGCTTCTCGCACCATCTCGAGCATGGTGTCTGCAGGGTCGCGGGCACAACAGGGCTGTCCAGCAGCCTGGGGCTGTGAGCAGGGCTGACTCTGACTACCTGCAGGGAGTGGGGCCCTGGAGACCCAGAATCAGTCCCCAGGGCTGGTCCTCCAGGGGACCCAAGCCTTGCTCTACCCTCCTCTTGACTCCCTGAATCTCCCTGCCACTCCAGCATTGGCGAACTGAGGGGAGATGTTCTGGATCAGGGTGTACTTCCCTTTAAACATCGGTATCCCTGTAGTGTCGGCCTACTGTGCCAGCCTGGCACCAATGCAGGTTCCCTATGAGAGGGCAGATGGGCAAAGGACAAGATCTGGAGTCCTCAGTGGCTTTGGCAGGATTTTAGTAGTCCTTTGTAGCAAGGCACCCATGTACAAGACAGGCAAGGTGGCCATGGGGCCAGGAGGTTAGTAGGCCTCCTAGTCCCCAGAAAATCTTCAGCTCTCGGGGCTCTCTGCTGCTGTTCTCACTGCTGCTGCCAAGCTCTTCTTCCCCGAGCTCGCTCTGAGTCTACTTTGCACATGCGCACACCACGCCATGACTACTCTAAGACTACTACCCCACGCTATGCTCAGCTAAGTCACGCTCCCATGTGTCTCTAAGCCACGCCTCCCAGGCACCACCCTCAGGCACGCAGTGGAGCAAGTAGGCCTGCGGAGGCTCATCCCCCAGGGGAGAGGGGGAAAGCCTGAGAGCTCTCCTGCCTACCCTACACTCCCCCATCTCTCTGCCATCTATAGCATAAAGACAAAACATATAGACCTTTAATGGAAAGGAACTTTAAAGAGAAGGAAAAGAATAAAGATTCCAAATCGAGCAATCAAACTTACCTATTCCCTCATGGGTAAATGTCCAGCCAAACAGGGTTGTCCCAAAGCAGGGCCCAAAAGCCTGCCACAGTCGTAAGCACCTTCTGGCAGGGACCCATAAGAAATGGGCAGAAGAGGCCAAAAAGAATGGAAGTAAAAGGACAAAATCAAGATAATAGCTGTCATTGTTAACCTCCCCACGGGTCTCTCGCCCATATCTGTTTCAATCAGTGGGGACCAAGAAGCAAGTGCAGCTTCTTCACATGTCTCTGCTCCATATGCCTTCTCCAGGTCTCCTTCTGGCTCTCCATCGTGCTTCCTTTCTCCTCAGTCTTATCTCCAGCTGCTTCTCTCAGCTCAGCTCCACCTTCCCTTGGGTGGGACAGGGAACCTGGAACATCCCCTCTCCCTGGGGGCCAACCTGTTGCACCTCCTCTCCTTCATCAGCGTGTGAGTGTGTGTTTGAGTTACACCAGCCCTGTAAGGACAGGAAAGGCCCCAAAGGAAAGTAGTTTCCTGCTCAGTCATAGCCCCAACCCCTCTGCAATCCCACCGGGTGAACTATGGAGTCCAAGTTTTCATCCAAGAGACTGAGGCAACATATGTATTTGGGAATTTACCCAGAACCTAGGAACTAGCTGTTATGTCCTGGAGACCTGGTTATGTCCTAAGTCCAAAGTCACCACTGGAAACTAAAAATACGGACACTTAAGCTGACACAGGACTTGTGCGCCCCCTTGTGAGTAGGGTGTCCCTGTCCTCCTGCTGGGAGCACAAGGAGCCCTGGGGAGGGCCTGGCTGAGCAGGAGAAAGGGCCCCTCTGGTCTTCTGTGCTCAGCCCTGTGGCCACACGGGGGCGCTACCGTGCTGTTCTGGATTCTGGTTGAGCCGCCAGGACTGGGAGATAAGGGACTGATAACAAAAATTTACAAGGAACTCACACAACTCAACAAAAACAAAGCCAATAACCCAGTCAAAAAATGGGCAGAAGAGCTCAAACGGCACTTCTCCAAAGAAGGAAAGCAAATGGCCAACAGATACATGAAAAAATGTTCAGCATCACTTATAATCAAGGAAATGCAAATCAAAACAATGAGATACCACCTCACACCTGTGAGGATGACACACATTAAAAATACAGGCAACAACAAATGCTAGAAAGGGTGTGGAGAAAAAGGAACTCTTCTACACTGCTGGTGGGAATGTGAACTGGTCCAACCACTATGGAAAGCTGTATGGCGGTTCCTCAAACTGCTCAAAATGGAACTTCCATAGGACCCAGCAAATACCACTTTTGGGTATTTGGGAATCTACCCAAAGGACACAAAACACTAATCCAAAAGGATACATGCACCCGTATGTTCATTGCAGCACTGTTCACAATAACAAAGATATGGGAGCAATCCAGATGTCCAAAAATAGATGACTGGATCAAGAAGATGTGGTACATATACACAATGGAATACTATTCAGCATTCAAAGAAGATAAACACATGCAATTTGCAGCGACATGGATGGAATTAGAGGGGATCATACTCAGTGAAATAAGCCAGAAAGAAAGAGAAAAATGTCAAATGGTTTCACTTATAACAGGACTATAAGGAAAACAAATAGAAGAGAGACACTTAGAGGTTGGGGGGTGGGGGGGAAGGGAGGGTAAGGGCACAAAATGGAGTAGAAAAGAACACAAGGGACCACGGAGATGGATCATGGGTGAATTGGTGGTGGGTTACCCAAGGGAATACAAAATGTAAAAGATATAAATAACAATTAAAAAAAAAGATCAATGGTGCCATTGTTAAATTCACCATGGGTCTCTCACCCATATCTGTCTCAATCAGTCCAGGTCAGTGCAGATTCTTTACATATCTCTCTGCTCCTTGTGACTCTTCTGGCTCTCCATTCTGTTTGCTTCCTTCTCCAGTCTCCTCTCTCTTCTCCAGCTTCTTATCTCTCCTGCTCAGCTTCAAGCTCCCTTGGGTGCTGCAAGGAACCCGGAACACTTCCTTTTTCCTGGGGACCACCTTGTTACAGTTTCTTCTTCACATGTCTCTCTGCTCCATGTGCCTCCTTCAGATTTCTTCTTTCCCCATCTTGCTGCTTCTGCCTCCTATTTATATTCTCATCCCTGGGAGGCTCCACCCTTCCTTGGGGGAGATAGGAAAAATGAAACCTTTCTTTGCTATGGATATCACACTGGTACAGTCCTGCCCCCATGGAGAACAGAATAAAGGTTCCTCAAAATATTCAAAATAGATCTGTCACATGGTCAAGCATTTCACTCCTTGGTATTAATCCCCAAAAACGGTAAAAACACTAATACCAAGGGATATGTGCCTCTTATGTCCATTGCAACACTGTTTACAATAACTAAACAATAGAAACAACCTAAGTACCCAACAACAAATGAGTGGGAAAGAACACTAGGTATGTACACAATGGAATACTATTCAGCTATGAAAAAAGATAAAACTTTGAATTTGCAAAACATGGATAGATGTGGAGGGGCCGATACTAAGTGAAATAAGTTTGAAGGAGAAAGTCAAATACTGGATGATTTCAAGTGAAAATAAATAAACAAAGCAGGGACAGATGAAAATAAACCAAAACAGTCTCTGGAAATATGTGCCCTTAGGAGGGTGCGATGTGGTAACAAACATCTGAAGAGGTGTGACCCTGTGCCTCTGACACAGACAGTGTGCAAACCGATATTGCCGCGATAGAAATAATATAATAATGAGGAAAAAAAGAAAATGCAAAAAACAAAAGGTAAACTCTCTTCTCCATTAATCACTAAACTCAGGACTTTGCCTTCGCCTCCTCACTGTCATGCAAGATGAAGGTTTGGTTTTCCATAAGGTTAAAGGAGGAAGTTCAGGGACTCCTGGGGCTGCTCAAACACCGCTGAGTAGAGACACTGCCGAGAGGGCGGCTCTGAGGGGAACCAGAGACAGAGGCTCTGTCAGATAAACCCCAGGGCTGAATGAGGATCTGTTTCTCAATGTGAGGGGAGTGAGTGTGTGTGTGTGTGTGTGTGTGTGTGTGTGTGTGTAGAAGCAGGCACACACCATACAACAATGGGAGGACAATTACACATCAACCTCCAAAATAAATGAATTCAAATCCCACAAAGAGCAAAGAATGTCAATACAACACCTCAATGGCAAAAGTTCCATCAAGAAGCCAGTTTTGAGCAGAACTTGAGAAAGCACTGCGTCTGAAAACAGGGAGGAGGTTTAGAAATGTGTCATAGATGGACTGAGCTCTAAGGAGCTGGGCAGGACCCCCATGCACCAGGCCACCCTGCTAGGATGTAGTGGCACCTCCTTCCCTGACTGCTCCCTCCCCTGTTGGGTTGAGCAACACCACACTGATATACGGGAGTCGTGGAACACGCTACATAATGCAGGCTGCTGCTGAATGAGCAAGATCCTGACCTTTTTATTGATAGAATAATCATACAACATCAGTTACATGGGGTAGGAGCACAAAGAGGAAAATATAGGTGAAAATAAAGTATGCTTTTTGTCATCTAGGGCTTTGGGGGTGGGGGGTGGGGCAGATGTGAGTGCAAACCAAATAATTTGTATCTGCTTGACGACCAAGTGTTATAATCAAAAGCTTGCCTCACACCCCAGGCCAAGGTTCTAATCTTATCAACAAGGCATTCCACTGATTAGCTTCTGGGGTCCTCAACTCCCCGGTATTTCCCTGTTATACAAGGTGATGCATGGCCTTCCCAGAGTGATCAAACTTTCTGCTCTTGGTTGATATGAAAGGCACCTTGTAAGGTTTTCCTATGATTGTTGACCAGGCATTTCTGACCTTTGTATAGGAATGCAGAACTGCAGCAACAATAATGGTGGCCAAACAGGCCGGTTAAGTCTAGCAGACCCACACTCCCCCAGTCCCCAGCATTCACTTCAAGCTCTTCTCCTTTAGGGTCTCTGTAGAGAACCTGTAACAGGGTCGTCCCCAGGAAAAAGGGTGTGTCCCAGATTCCCTGTCCCACCCAATGTAGGCTGGAACTGAGCAGACTATAAGAAGCTGGAGAAGAGAGACAGACACACACACAGAGGACACACACAGAGGAGACAGAACACACAGACAGAAGACAGGAGGAGACGGAAGAAGGATGGAAAGCCAGAAGAGGCCCAAGGAGCAGAGAGACTTGTAAAGAAGCTGCACTGGCCTGGGCTGATTGAAAGAGATGTGGGTGAGAGACCCATGGGGAAGTTAATGATGGCTATGTTGATTTTGGCTTTGATTTTGCTCTGTTCCTCTCAGAATTGTCTGGCTGTTTCTGACCCTTATGTGTGGGTCCCTGCCAAAAGCTGTTCTAGACTTGTGTCAGGCTTTCGAGACTTGCTTTGGGCCAATCCCATTTGGGTGGACTTTTACCCACGAGGAGTTGGAGAACATTGGGTGCTTGACTTAGAAAATGAATTCTTTGTCTTCTCTGTCCTTTGTAATTGTATTAAAGTTTCTTTCCACAAAAGGTCCTATATGTTTTGTATTGATGCGGCGGATGGCACAACTTATTTAGAACAGGGCAGGTCTGGGGGCTTTGGGGGTGCCCCTCTCCCTGCCCTGTAACAAACCCACTGGCCTCAGATTCAGGGAGCTCTGAAATCTTGTTCATAAGCAGGGAAATTCCAACAAAATACATGGTTGTTTGAAGTATGTTGGTGGAAATGTCCTCACCCACCTTTACCAGAAACAAGAAAACCTCCTGAACTGCTTTCTGTGTAACCATTTCCTAACTGAAATGACCTATATCTGGGAACCACCCGCCAGGCATGGGGTACAGAGCACCCAATCCCAAGACTCTGTGTGTCTGTAACTCAGAGTCCAGTTGGAGACGGGCCTGTGCAGCACAGAGCGAGGGACCCCTGACCTAGGAGCAGCTGGGACTCCTCCCTGAGGAGGTGACCTGTGACCTGAGCCCCCAGGGGGAGCAGAAGGTGATAGGGAGGTGAGTAACCCAGAGGAAACAGAGGTGAAGGTTTTGGGTGTTGGGTGCAGGGCGGGAGCACCTCCTGTGGCCACAGCGTCTACCAGGCCTGCTCACAGACAGTCACTCTCAGCCCCACTGAGGGCCACATGCTGTCCACACTGCCAGGAGCCACTGCAAAAGGACCAGCAGCCCCCCTGGGTCCTGGTCAGTCTGTGCTCTGCCCCCAGCCCTGGAGCGCAGGGGAGGGACCCAGCACAGGAAATGGGGTACTGAGAGCAGGACAGGAAATAGGTGTTTTTCTGTTTCTGGAGGATGTGGTTTGCAACGATCTCAAGCATAAATGTCACCCAGTGCTGCGGAAGTGGAGGGTACTAAGTCTTACTGTAACAGGGTGGTAAGTAAAGTTTATTCTCAATTTGTGACATATCTTTGGTGACTTGTTCCATTATGGATTAATCCATGCTATTCTAGAAAGATAAAGTTCTGCATCTGAAAATTTTTGTTTATATTTTTTATATTTATTTTCTTATGTCGTTGTTAGTTTTTGGACACTATGTGATTTCTCCCCTCAGGAGTAGTTCCTGTGGTTCTCCCCCCACCCCAGCACCTGTGATCTGTCACCACAGGGCACTGTGCTCCTCCTGCCCCTGGTTACTCCTACCCCTCCCCCTGTTCTGTTGTATGTGTGAGATCTATGGTCAGCTCCTGAGGTTTATCTTTTCCCTGACTTTTGTTCCTTTCTTTATATTCTCCCTATAGGTGAAACCATCTGGTGTTTATCTTTTTCCTTCTGATTTGTTTCACTTAGCATAATCCCTTCCAGCTCCATCCTGTTGCTGCAAATGATGAAAGTTTATCTTTTTTGATCTCTGGGTAGTATTCCATCATGTTCTTGACCTATTCATCTGTGCAAATAAAATCACGATGAGATACCAACTCATACCTGTGAGAATGACCCATATTAAATACAAACAAAAACAAACAAACAAACAAACAAATAAACAAACAGCCCTCTTACACCGCTGGTGTGAGTGCAAACTGGTCTGGCCAGTCAGTTCTAGAAATGATCCCTGGTCTTCCTTCTCCCTCATCCTATTTCCTCAGCTTGTCAGGGGTGAGGGTCTGTTCATAAAGACCCCTCACAGGTGATAGCAGGAGGGTCTCTCAGACTTGGGGATCCTCTGACCCTGAGAGTGGGTTTGTAGGGGGTCACCAAATTACTGACCTTTCTTTCCTTCTGGTGGAAGAGGGTGCTATTTCCAGCCCCATAGCTGTGTCCTCAATTTCTCATATGACTTATTACCCCTCATTTAACTTATGAGAAACCTGAGCTTGGAGAAATTATAACACTTATTCAAGATGGCCCTATTGAGAGCAGAGTCAAGATTCAAACTCGGGTTTCCTTCATTTGAGATCATGCTCTTTGCTGCATCATGTTCTACAGCTTTTCAAAGTGAT
Organism: Scalopus aquaticus; assembly: GCA_004024925.1. Taxonomy (NCBI): domain Eukaryota; kingdom Metazoa; phylum Chordata; class Mammalia; order Eulipotyphla; family Talpidae; genus Scalopus; species Scalopus aquaticus. The sequence continues at coordinate 25,087 of PVIJ01007675.1, forward strand.
CTGACAAAACAACAAAATCCAGTCAGTTTATGAGCCCACTGGAAAAATAAAATTACCTTAAAACTTCACCTAGTGGCAGAGTCACTCCAGGCAAGTTTCTGTCCCTTCTCCCTCTTTTAAGTGAATCTCCCTCGGCGGTGACCCTCCCTCCGCGGTGACCAACCCTCCGTTTACAGAGGCTACGTCTCTTGATGGGGAGCAACACCAGGAAAATCTGGGAGCAGTTTCAGCAGCAGGAATAAGCACCAGGACACCCCCCCCCCCCCGGTGAAACCCCTTGTGAGCTAAAGAGAGTGAGTCACACCTGGCACCATGACCTGAGGAGGTGCTTCTCCTTCCCCCCTGAGTGATGGACCCTGGGGAGCAGGTCAGCACTTCCCCTCCCCACTCTGTGGAGGGTTTCTGGTTCGGGGATCTCCACAGGCCCAGGGGAGAGGAGCCTCCCGAAGTCCCAAGTGTCCCTGAGAATCGTTCTCAGAGTCTGCAGGGAGGTAACCTGTAGGTCTTGAGAATAAAGCATCGTGATCACCTCTGTGGGTTTCAATTATGTATAAAAAAACTTTCATACGATTAAAGAATTTGAAGTTTGTCACGTCAGTGATCTCTGTCTCCACTTGAAATCTTCTCCAGTATTTTCCAACCATAATATGTGGAGTCCACATCTGGTAAAAGAAATGTTATGGCAACTTCCCAGAGAAACCAGAGGGCACTCAGAGAGGTGGAGAGAGGGAGATTTAATTGTCACACTGGTGTGCCCAGTGGGATAGCTCTAAAAACTCTGAGCCCTGAGTAACAGGAATGGTTAAGGTTTTATACAGCTAGATGAGGAAGCCTGTCACCCCATCGATCATAGACTTTATTGTTTGGGAAGGGGGTCAGTGTAGCCATAGCTACCACTGTGGGCAAGCAGCACACCTAGGAACTTTCTGCTCAAGAAAGCAGCAGATTGAGCAACTTCCTGCTTCAGAACAAAGAAATACTTGACAATAACCAGATCTAGGCCATTTCTAAGTATAAATGAGAACAAAGTCAAACTAAGAGAATCAATAAAAGAAAACGTAAAAGAAGAAAATTCGAGTTTTATGGAGATTATTAATCCACTGAACAAATGACTCATTCATGTGCCCAAGGATGTGTGTTATAATTTACCAGACACCTTTGATACTGAACACTGGCCCCTGTTTCCCTCATTCAATAAAAATAAACAGAGTTTGAGGTGAAGGAAAGTAGTTTAATTTGTCTACAAACTGTGGAGGGCAGCAGACTCATGTCTGAAATACCACTGTCCTCCTGCTCTTTGGCAGAGGGCAGGGGTATTTATACAAAGGAGTCAAACAAAAGGGAAATGGGCAAGGGTGTGCAAATGGGAGATAGGAAAAGTGGGCATGTCCTCTGGATGCAGGCACATGGAGATCTCTGGAAATAGGCAAATGTTGCTCTGCTTTGTAAATCCCCTGGTGTTTGATTTCCATATTATAGTCTTAGAAATGTTCTTTCTCTTCCTTAGAATACAGGGAACAAACTTGTTAAACAAACAAACTTGTTAAGAGCAAATGAGGGCAGGAAGAGAGACCTGTCACTGCTCATTTGCTGGGGCAGGAAGAGAGACCTGTCACTGCATCATCTTCTGTAGGTCAGGCCCTTTCAATCATAATTTCACTCCCTCCCAACAATAAACCCTCCAGGTACTTTCTATCCTGGATAAAGCAAATGATGCCCAGTGAAATACCCCCATGTTCCCATCATAGGGCCTGGAGTCTGCTAAGCCTGAAGCCCCTCAATCCCGGCTGACATTTTGAGTCCCAGGGCAAGTTAGGGTTAATTAGTCAGTTTCAGGGACAGTGCTGACAGGGACTCCTGAGAGTTAAAGAGGTGCTAACTAAGACAAACTCCAGAGATAAGGGCAGTAAATTCTTGGTGCTAACCAAAATGTACTCCAAAGACAAAGAAAGTAAATTCTAAGTGCCAACTAGACATACTCCAGAGATGAGGTCAGAGGCCCAGGAGGGCTAATGGGGGCAGCAAATTCTAAAAGCTAAAATTTAAGACCAATTGGGACAGTAAATATTAGCAGACCTTGGACAGGGGAGGTAGACTTTAGAATAGAGGAGAAAGGTTTAAACACCCCTAGACACAGGCCCATAGTGGCGTATTTTGCCCCTCCTTGGCAGCTCTGCCTCGGAGTCTTTGCTTTTGCTCTTTCTTCTCTAAATAAACTTTTTCTTACTTTCTTAAATAAAAATTTGCTTCTCTCTGCTTATTATCTAAAAAGTCTGCAAATTCCTTTTTACGGCTTTGCGGGACAAGAACCTGTGGTGGTTCAAGGGTTAAATTAACAGTGCACTCTGGCTTCATGTTGGGGGCTCATTGTCCAGGATCTTGCAAGATTTCAGGATGGCCCTGCCCTCAGCAGAGGGGGAGTTGCTGAGACCCAGTGGAGAATGAATGGTCCCAATGTGACAGTTGGGAAAGTCATTCCTCACTAATCACCACACAGGATCCGACACAGAACCCCCCTGGCCTCAAATCCCTGTTAGGATTATTTAAATGGCTCCCCTTATTTTTCCTTGTTCCCTTTTTCTCTCTCCCCCATCTTTCTCTCTCTCTCTCTCGTTCTCCCTTTCTCTCTCCCTTTCCCTTTCCCTCTCCCTCTCTCTCTCTCATTGCTACTGATTTACTTCACTGTTACCTGTAGGGTTTCAGACAGGCTGTAGAATTTCACAACCTTTCTCTGTCCTTTATTTGACTGCAAAGTTAATGGGCACCCATTGGCCCGGTAAAAACAAGTAGCGTGAGGCCGCCATTCTTAAAGTCTCGGGTGACAGGCTTCCTGATCCCCCACTCACTGAGTGGGAATGTTGGGATTCTCCTGTCACTGATTTCTCACTTTTCTCCTTCACCTGTGGACTCCGAGGGTGCTCAGGACGACCGAGCTGTGGCCCTTGGAACCCTGGACACCCAGGAGATCCGATGGCGCAGACGAGGCGTCCTGCTAGGCGGCAACCGGGCGAGAGTCCCGGAGGCCTGACTGGCTAGAAAAGGACTTTTACCTCCCTGGTCCCTTCCCCTTAGGGGAGATTTCTTTCAGCGTCTATCAAGACAGCTTATGAGTCATAAGGTACAAAATATTCTTAAACATCTTGGGACACCCCTGGGAGCCTTTCCCCTGCTGTCTGCTTTGCCCCTGCCAGTAAGCGCAGGCAGAAGAGGCTGGTTTCTTGTTACGACAGGGATGTATGTATAGGTTTGCCTCAAATCCTAAGTCCAGCTGATTAATTACACCTTTGGTATAGCAAATTTGTTTCATGACAGTTTTCAAAAGGGATTTTTAAAAAAGATTTATTTATTTATGCATAGGAGCTGGGGTACAGGCCATATGGGTAGGGAAGTGAGAGGGTTCACCAGAGACACATCGGGGAGCAGAATAAGCAGATTGATGGAAATACACTGCTGATGGGAGCAGTGGGCGAGGCAGGAGTGGTCTGCCGCGCCATGCGGTATCGAACTCGCGTCGCCACTACTGATAGCTACACAGCTCCACAGCGTAGCGCTTAACTGCTGTCCCACCAGGGAGGCCCTCCAAAAAGGATTTTAAGACAAGTAAAGATCATTCTCTGAGTTACTGCCAGTTCAAGGGCTATGACTTTGAAAATCATTTTTGTTTTTTGGTAAATGGGCATCATTGGAAGTTAGGCCTTGGGACCCTGAGTGAGGCTTGTGTTCAGTCTGCCCTTCAGGTGTGTTCAGGGACTCTCATCAGATGAGGAGAGTGGCTTACCACAGAATGGGTACCCTTTATGAAAAGAAAGTCAAGGTCACCAGTAGGGTCCCACAAAGTCCGGTTCCCCTCCCCTTCTGTTCGGTGGGAGAAAGATAGGATCATTTTGTTTTGGGTCACACTGATAAGGGAGTGATTAAGTGATTAGGCTCTTGTGAAGGGAGACTGTTCATCACTCACAGTTAGCACTTGAAGGTTAAATGGAGGGACGCCTCCATAGAAAGAAGCTGGTGCTGGGCACCTGCCTTCTTTCCTCGTTACAGATGGGAGCTTCCTTATCTGTTTTAAAAAAGGGTACACCTCTCTCCTACATCTGACAGTTGAGACCAATTTTCAGGTGCAAACTTCTGTTTCACCTGCTGCTTCTCTTAGCTGTGTATTTCAACAAGGTCCCCATGAGCTGAACAGCTCAACATAGCCGGGAGGGGAGAGTGTAGGAGAAGAACAGGAATCACGCGAGGCACTGACAAGAGGAGGCATAACTGTGGCATTTATATCAGATTACTGACTGGGAGCCAAGAGGCCTCAGAGTACACAATGTACTACCAGGCGGAACTGGGGAGACCCACAGTATGGATCAGGGCGTTTTAGAGAAAAAGTGCCGACCGATGCCCTTCGAAGTAAGTCACTGCCACGGAGCTGCCTCTAGCCAGATAAGAACAGGGAGTACAGAAAGTCTAAAAGTGAAAGCAGAAATAAAAACTGCGCGCTGCTGCACTCTGTGTCCGCGCACCAGCTGCCCAAGGCCCTCCTCAGTTCTGTGTCGTTATTTCATTCCCCTAGTCCCTGCCGTTAGGACACTTTTATCAATCCTGACGGAAGAGGTACTTCACTTTCCTCCTCTTGCTTCTCCCTCTGTGACCAGAGCCCAGGCCTGCATTGCTTTGCATGGTGAGTCCAGGTCCTGAACCTCTGCTCAACAATTGGTGAGTTACTCAGACTCTGATCTTGACACAGCTGTCGAGAGACCAGGTACGCAGTCCTAGTCCAACAGGAGGACCTTTGACTTAGCTGGGGGGATGCTCCTGCTTCGTCTCTGTGCCAGTCATATGGGGTTTTTTTCTATTATTGCTGCAGAGATCATGAAATGTTCTATCTCATTTCCAGGGAACTTGCCCTTGAGCTGCATTCTTAAAAACTAGCCAAATTTAGCCCAGGCTCTAAAGAAAAAAACATCTAGTCTTTCTTTAAATAATGACTGGTCCCACCACAAAAATCTGGCCCGTAAGTGGCATCCTCAGTTGTAACACGCTTCTCCAGCTAAATCTCTTGTCATGGTCGACGCAGAAGGTGGAACACTAGAGACTAAAGTGAGGGACCCACTACAATTGACTGGTGGGGGCTGCCTCTGGTCTCAGCAAGCAGCTGCCTGGATTATTTTCTCCAGTGTTGAGATCATTAGTATGTCTCTGCTGCCTTCCAGCTGTGGGGGAACTGGACTCTTCTTTTGTCCACCTCGAGATGCTGTTCTGTTTCATTCTATGGGAAAAAAAAAATCTATTTCCCCATGTTTCCCCAATTTTGAAGTCTAAACTGTTTAAGGTAAAAACTGCTCAGTTACTTTGGACTTGCTAACAAGCTATACAAGGTGCTTATTGGCTGAGTGAAAAACTTCTAAATTGCTTATTGGCTTATGAAGTTTTAGTTTCTTATTAAAACTGATTAATATGGTAAGAACTATGAAGTGAAAATGCAACTTTCTTTGAGCTAAATTCCAAACCTCAGATTTCTGATTATAGTCTAGAAACAGGGAAACTATAAAAGAAAATCTTTATCTGCCTCTTCTTCTGTCCTCCCCATTATGGTCCCTGAAAAAAAAAGTCTTTTGTCTTAAAAATGTGCTTAGTCTTAGTGAGACAGTGCAGAAACGATGTAAAGTCAAAGGATAATTACTTAGAAATATGTACTCAAAAATGTTTTCTGATCTAAGAAAGTCAGTACAAACTCCTTGACTTTAAAATGCTTGTGGTCTTGGAACCTCGGTTTTAAGTAATAGTTAAAATTGGGTACTTGTTCTATGTAAGGATTTTAGCTTCTATTATTGACAAATTTAAGACATGTTTAAGGAGTTGCCAATTTACTAAATTGTAGTTTCTCATTCTCTTCACAAATATTAGTGAAATAGCTATCTCTTAAAATTAGTACCTATGGCCAAAAATTTTAAATGAAAATCAAGATATCTCAGTGTCCTTGCTTTTTACCTCCAGAGGATTAATTATAAATAGCACCTATACAAAATCCTAAATTTTGAGTCATGATCTAAAATTCTGGTAAACAAAAACTAATTAAAAATTTAATAGCATACATACCTTAAGTTTTTTAGTGTTGGGTATTAATATTTTACTCTGTTTAAATGTGTTTACCTGAAAGAAAGCTCATGCTATTCTGGAAAGAGTAACTAACCTGGTCTATATTAACAAACGAACTTGCTTCTTAGGTTTTTATCTAAACTTCTCTTGATGAGATCTCTTTCCAGGAAATTTAGTCCACTTATCTTTTCCCTTTGGAGAAAAAAAAAATAGTTTTTTCCCCAGTAAATGGTTTTATTTATTTCCTCCCCTAGCAAAAAATAAAAAAATTAAAAAAATTCAAGGTGGCACCTAAAGCCATGTGGACAAGTTATTGAGACTCTCATACATATACAGAAAATGTATATAGCATTAAGTCTATGATTTTTTTCTTGCTTTTATCAATCTATCTAGTGGATGCTTAAAAAGAAACTTGATATATGAGATTGTTATAGTTGCAACTCTGCAATTACCTTACCTTTAAATTCCAGTTCTAAGAAAAACTAAGGCTACAATTGATATCTATCTTGAATTTGTTCTTTTCATCATTATTTAAATGGTGACTAAATCTCTTATAAAACTAAGGTTTGTGAAGTTTAGTAATGAGAATTTGTTGATCATTTAAAGTTAATTATATAAAGTTACTAAACTTTCAGATTTACTTTTTGCTTCTTATTGGAAAGAAACTAAATTTTTTTTCTTTTTTTTATTGTTATTTATGTCTTTTACATTTTGTATTCCCCTTGGGCAGCCCACCACCAATTCACCCGTGATCCATCTCCATGGTCCCCTGTATTCTTCTCTCTTCCATTTTGTGCCCTTATCCTCCCCTCCCCACCCCCCACCGCAGAGTGTCTCTCTCCCACTGGGCTTCCCTATAGTCCTGTTATAAGTGAAACCATTCGATATTTTTCTTTTTCTTTCTGGCTTATTTCACTGAGTATGATTCCCTCTAATTCCATCCACGTCGCTGCAAATTGCATGTGTTTATCTTCGGAAAGAAACTAAAATTTAATATCATCTCATTTAAAAGAAAATTAAAGGATATGTTTGTGTAAGTTGTCTAGCCTAAAGAGATGATACCATAACAGCTAGTATGCTATCTTAACAATCTAGAAGTTAAAAACTAAAATGTAATAACTCCAAATGCAAGTAAAGTGAGGTGTATATTTAAAAAGGAAAAAATGTATTGGGATGGATTTTTAAAAGGTCCTAAATAATTTATTTATTTATTTTTAAATTTATGTTTATTAGCGTAATAATTTACATCACTGTATATGTTTTAGGTACATATGTTAAGCACCAAAGCACCCACAGTCCTCCACTATAGACCATTGAAACTCCTCCTCCTTTTGCTTCGATCTGGTGCCCTCCCCATCTTGTAGCTTTAGCTCTGTAGTCAGATTTCAAGGGTTTTGATTTAGTTTTGTCTGTTCCTCTGTTTTGTTTCTTTATATTCCACATTTGAGTGAAATCACCTGGTATTTGCCTTTTTCTTTCTTAGTTATTTCTCTTAGCATATTCCCCTCCATTTCTATACATGTCACAAATAACAAAATCTCACCCTTTTTACTAGCTGAGTAGTATTCCATTGTGTAAGTATACCACGTCTTCTTTATCAAATCATCTGTTGTTGGGCACTTACGTTACTTCCATAACTGGTTAATTGTAAATGGTGCTAGGTTGAACATAAAAGTGAATATATTCTTTCAAGTTAATGTTTTTGTATTTTGGGGTAGATATGTAGGAGATGGATTGTTAGATCATATGGTAGATGTAGTTGTAATGTTTTGAAAAATCTCCATACTATTTTCTCTCTGTATATGTGGACCAGTCTGCATTCTCACCAAAAATGTGCAAGAGTTCTCTTTTCTCTGCATTCTTGCCAATACTTGTTGGTTTTGGTCTTTTTGATATGGCTATACTGACAGGTATGAATTAGTATTTCATTGTGGTTTTGATATGCATTTCTAATGATACGTAATGATGAGCATTTTTTCATGTGCCTGTTGACTGTCTTTTTGGAGAAGTCTTTTTAGTTCTTTGGATAATTTTTGGATTGAGTTATCTGTTTCCTTCTTGTTGAGTTGTGTGAGTTCTTTGTAGATCTTGGATATTAATCCTTTGTTGGGATATAATGCACTAAATTTTCTCCCATTTGGTAGGGCGTCTTTTTAATGATAATCTATGTATAATGTACAGAAGCTGTTTAGTAGTCCCATTTATTATTTTTGCTTTTGTTTCCCTTGCTGTTGTGGTCAAATTCCTATTGACATCCCTGAAGCCAACATAATGGAGTATTTTGCCCTTTTTTTCTTTTCTTTTTAAATATATATATTTTTATTGTTATTTATATCTTTTACATTTGGTATTCCCCTTGGGTAACCCACCACCAATTCACCCGTAATCCATTTCTGTGGTCCCTTGTGTTCTTTTCTACTCCATTTTGTGTCTAAAAGGTCCTAAATAATTTAAAACTACATGGTTATGTTTGAAATGAAATGGTATTAAAATGTAAGAAAGCAAAAAAAGTGTTAAAGGGCTGAGAGAGGGATTTTAGGAAAAAATTTTGTGTGCTCAAATGACTTGCTGTAAGGGTATTTTGGTTAATTTAAATGTCAGTAGTGTATCTATGTAACACCAAATTTTAGTCTTTTTTACATATAAAAATTAAGGTATTCTAAAACTGCTTTCAGTAGCTTCCTGTAACATATTAAGGACTGTTTAAGTAATCTAGAAATCTTGGTGCTCTTTTACCCTCAGGTTACCTAAAAAAACCTTCTCATATCAGCATTGCTGAATCTTGTCAAAGAAATAGATCTACTCTTAAAAATCCTTGTTACTCTGAGTAATCAAGTATTTTGCAAAGATCTGTAAGTTTGTTAATTCTATGACAATTTCATTCTGAAATATAAAGCTTTTGTCTTAAAAGGACTCTTAAACTACCCAATAAAATTGTTTTCATTGTGAACAACAAACTGAGTCAATTGGGTATATTGATACCTCATTGTAAGCATTATCATAAAATTGTTATACCTTTTCAACATTAACATAAAATAATGAAATTGTTCTAATAATACATAAAACTTCTTAACATCTAATATGTTTTTGTAGGTCCCTAATACTGGTGTGACCCAGTGGCATTTGCAACTCCAACACTGGTCATACAAGGAGGGACCATATGATGACCTGCCTCCTTCAGAGCATACAAAAGGCAATTGTTAAACCAGTCAATTATAAAAGGGCTGAAGAAAGTAACACAGAAGCCCCAAAATCCTTCATCATTTCAGGCTAGATTTGCTGAGGCTATGAAAAGGTAGGCTGATCTAGACCCGGAGATGGTAGGAACATAAAACATTTTAGTGGTCTCTCATTAGCTAGTCTTGCCCTAACATCAGATACAGGCTCCAGAGACTAAATCAAGGGCCTAAGACCCTTTTAACACTCTGGGACATGGCCTTCAAGGCCTGCAGTGACATGGAGGGGACTAGCTAGACTAAGAAAAGAAGGAGAAATACAAGAAAGGGGCCCAATATACTGTAATTGCCATTGTCAGTGCCCTGCCACCTTAGACTCACCCAAGGCCCCATAGGCCCCGGGGCATTTGGGACCTCAACCTCTTAATGGGCTGCCAGCCTGCTTCCACTGCCAGCAACCCTGACACCTCAGCCTCAGTGTCTAAAAAAGCTGTCCCCAGGGCCATGCCTTCAGTGCCATCGCACAGGGCACTGAAAGAGGCACTGTCCCACTCTCCAGACAGGGAGGGGGCCAGCACAAACAGGCCAGGAGGGGAGGACAGGCTTGACCGTCAGCTGCCTCTGACTATGAAGAACCTGGTACGGGAACAGACCTTCTCTGAAGAAGCCAGAAGTGAGACAGCCTCCCCTGTTTACTACCTCTATGGACAAGCCTCAGGTGACCCTTGAAGTGGCAGACAAAAAGATCACCTTCTTGGTGAATAAGAGGCCTTACTCTGCCTTGCTCCAGTTGTTTGGACTGATCTACTTACCAGTGGATTGTCCCCCTCACTGGTACTGATGGCCAACCAGAGCCACGACACTTTACAACATAGCTGTTTCTACATTTTCAATCTTGTTTTCCTGATGCTTCCCTTTTTCCTCTCCTCATTCCCTAAGGTTTTTTTTTTTTTTTTTTTTTTTTTTTTTTTTTTTTTTTTTTTTTTTTTTTCGTATTTTTCTCTTGCTTGGGGCCTGCATCATCAATGCCTTCATGGCCCTTGGTCAGTCTCTTTGGACCCTTGTGGATGAAATTTTCTGGTTACCTCTGGCCCCATAAGAAAGACAGATTTACATTATTTCCCAAAGTCCTCACTTTTTACTTGGTCTCACTGAGAAAAAAGGCAGCTTTCCCATCAGCTGCTTGTGAGTCTCTCACTTTAGTCTCCAGCATTTTACCTCCTGCCTCAGTTGTGGCACAAAAACTGAAATTTATACTTCCCTCCTTAAGTCAGGATTTCTTTGTTCTCTGGTTTGTAAGATGGCTGGGCAGTAGTTCAAAAGATCTGAGGATACCGTCCAGGCCTGAGTAGGCAGTAGAGAGTTCATTACTCACCTGGAAGAGAATGACAGGAAAAGCAGCCCCTTTTTTGTCATCTCTGACCTGTGGCCAAAGTACTCCTTTTTGGTCTTGGAATTGTGGGAGTAAGGTGACCTGCACCTGCAAGTTGGAGGGGAGAGATCCCGTGGATTAGTCACCCTCACCTAGGCCCAGCAGTATCGTCCTGTCCCTGCTCCTTTCCATGAGTCTGAACAAGCAGTTGGGCCCTGACTGAGGCCACGTCTCCAAGGTCTGGTGACTGCCGGAACGTTCAGGAGGAGCCTGTCCTGGCTCTCAGGAAGACATCTGGGGTGACTGAATGGGGAACCAAGAGGGGACCAAGGGCCAGTCTGTGAGGACAGACTCTGGGGCTATCTAGGACCAGGATATTTTCAAGGGTGATGTTCTAAGTGGTGTGTGAGAAATGTGGCTGGATCTCAGGATTTGGGCCAGATTTAAGAGTCACAGATTTTTTTTTTTAAGATTTATTTTATTTATGTATACAAGCTGGGGTGCAGGCCAGAGGTGCGGGGCAGTGAGAGAGTTCTCCAGAGACAGAGTGGGGAGCAGAACAGGCTGATAGACCAAAATACACTGCTGAGGGGAGCAGTGGGTGGGGCAGGAGTTGTCTGCCATGCCACGTGGGAATCTCCCCAGCCAGGCATCGAACTCATGCCTCAGCTGCCTGACAGCTCACAGCACTGTGCTTAACCCATTGCGCAATGAGGGAGGCCCAAGAGTCACAGATTATTGAAGCAAAACTAAGACCACGAGTCAGGGACGTAGAGAGAGACCACCCTGTCCAGTATGGAGAGCTGTGGGGTCCTCGACGGGGTGGCTCTGGAAAGCAGGGAAGCGTCTCCTCTATCCCAGAGACAAAGAATCTGGAGACAAAATAAACTCGCTTGTTTTTTCAAAGCTGCAGTAAGGTCAAACTACAGGCCACAGAGGGGGAAATGATGTCAGGCTCACTCGGGGTTTCTTTATTTCCATTTAAGGCCTAGAGAGCTAGAACCCAATCATGCCATGTTGTCAGTGAGGATCATTCATGTTTTTTAAGATTGTCCTCTGCTTGGGCCCAAGGAGACAAGCTGCCCCAAACAAGGTGGATACAATCTGAACACTTTTGATGGTCATTTCAGCTAAAACCTGGGAAGCAGTTTGACTGTCCCACCACCCTACACAGGTATGTAGTGTGCATGCTGCTATATGAGATGATTTTTATTTTTATGTCTTCAAATATATAAGAAAAGTTGATGATTGATTTGAAGTTTAAGGCTATGAGGTTTCTAGCTTGTGTGTTTTCTGTTAATAATTTGCAATATAATGTTAAAGTGGTAATCATAGAAAGGAATTGATGTGATTTGGGTGACTGCATATAGGTTAATTATAAAGTGAAATTATTATTTTCTTATCTTTTCAAAAAAAAGATTTATTTTTATTTATTTACGCATACAAGAGCTAGGGTATAGACCAGAGGTGTGGGGATCAGGGGAGGATTCACCAGAGACAGAGTGGGGAGCAGAATAGGTAGCTCTACTGAAATACACTGTTGAGGGGAGCAGAAAGTGAGACAGGAAAGGTTTGCTGTGCCAATTGAGTCAGCTGCCTGGCCAGGGATCCAATTTGTGCCATTGTGCCTGGTGATAGCTTGATAGCACTGAGACTTTAATCCCTGTGCCACTAGGGAGGCCCTATTTCCCTGTTAAAGATTAGTTGTCCATAAATATGTGAGCTTATTTCTGGGTTTTCTACTCAATACCATTGGTCTGTGTGCCTATTTTTGTTCCAGTACCATGCTGTTTTGATTATTATGGCTTTGAAGGCTTTGTAGGGAGTGTGACACCCCCATTTTCCTTTTTATCCAGGAGAGCTTTGGCTATTTGAGGAAACCTCAATACTGTTTCCATCAAAACTGAATCAGTCTACATCCCCCAAAACATGTAGGATGTTCCCTATTCTCCATGTCCTTGCCATCACTTGTTAATTTTGGTCTTTCTGACATAGGCCATTCTCACAGACATGAAGTGGTTTCATATTGTGTTTTTTAAATGAGAGGATTTTGAATGTATCGAGAAGGTGTGGTACATGTATACAGTGGAATAACACTCAGTAATCAAAAACATAAACTTATGCCATTTGGGAAATATGGATGGGATCGGAAGAGATAATGCTAAGCTTGATAAATCAGAAGGAAAAAAATATCAGATG
>PVIJ01007675.1:38020-80640 GCA_004024925.1 Scalopus aquaticus
GCCTCCTCAGCCCACACCCTCTTTTTTCAGGCGCCATCTTGTAATGGCGGCCGAGACCACGCCGCGCTCCAGGCGCCATCTTGTAATGGCGGCCGAGACCACGCCGTGCTCCAGGCGCCATCTTGTAATGGCGGCCGAGACCACGCCGCGCTCCAGGCGCCATCTTGTAATGGCGGCCAAAACCACGCCGCGCCCCACACAGATGGTTTCTCTTATATGTGGGATATATAGAAACCTAAGAGGGTCAGAATAAAGACAAAACTTGCAACCTGATCATAGATCTGAGGCACACAGCAGGGGGCAGGGGTAGAGATGGTTCCAAACAGGGGAGGAAAAAGCACAAGGAACTGTAGTGATGGATAATGGGTGCTATGTTGTTGAAAGAACTACAAGGACCAGACCTGAGAGAGAAATCAAATATTATACAAAAATTAACAATGATGTAAGAAAAAATAGATTTAATAATTTAAAAAAAATCACTGATAGCTAGAAAACAAATAGAACTAAATAAACCAGAGGATCCTGAAGTGACAAAACAGGGTGAGAAAAATCCTATAACACTCAGTCCCACACAGACAGCTCTCTCACTCTGTGAAGGAAAATAATATTGAAGAAATTCAGAAATTGAATTACTAAATGTTGACTTCTCAATAGCCCACCGCATCCCCAGAATGCCCCACTCACAGCTTCCCCATCACCGAGTCCCGTCCTCTCTGCCCCAGCCCCTCCCACCGCAGGTCCCAGGGTCTCACCTTTAGGGGCTGAGAGACGCATCAGAGCCCTGGGCACTGTCGCTGCCTGGGGGAGAACAAAACAGAACCTGGTCAGAGCCATGAGAGATGAGACCACAGGAGGGACTGATGGGGGTGACTCCCCCACGGGCTCCATCTACACTGTCCCCAGGGGCTCAGGGACCAAACCCCTGACCCACACTTACCTCCAGCCTGAGTGTAGCTTCCTCCTTGTCCACCTGTGGGAAGAAACATGTGAGACAAAAGAGGAGTCAGCCTGTGAAGTCCTAAAGAAATCCCCAAGTCTGGGCCACAGAGAAGTTTCTAGAACTGTGACTGAAAACCCAGGTCAGGACTGGGATATCTGAAGAATGGATATGAAAGGGAACTGGAGTCTTTCCTCAGCAGGGCCCTTCCCTTCTGCTATTTAAGCCTGTGTGTGCTGTTAGTTTAACCCTTGAACCACCATAGATAGGTTCTTGTCCTATGAAGCCATAAAAAGGAATTTGTAGACCTTTTAGATAAGTAAGCAGAAAGAAACAAAATTTAAGAAAGTAAAGTTTATTGAAAGGAAGAAAGTAAGGACTCTCAGGTATTCTTTATTTGGGAGGAGCAAGGAAGCTGCTGTGGGCCTGTGTCGAGGGGTATTTAAAACTTTTTTTTTTTTCCTAAAATCTCATCATCCTGCTTTGTGATTGGCTCTTTCTCCTAGTAGCCACACTCCTCTGGGCAGATGTGCCCATTTTCCCAGCTCTTAGCTTAGAGTTTCTATTTTTACCTCCCCTGTCCCAAGTCTGCTAATATTTACTGTCCCAATTCATCTTAAATTTTAGCCTTAAAATGTACTGCCCCCATTAGCCTTCCTGGACCTCTGACCTCATCTCTGGAGTATGTCTGGTTGGCACCTAGAATTTACTGTCTTTATCTCTGGAGTATGTATAGTTAGCGCCTCTTTAACTCTCTGAAGTCCTTGCCTGCACTGTCCCTGAAGCTGCCTAACTAACCTTAACTTGCCCTGGGACTCATTTCCCCCTTCTATGAGTGGAGTCCCTAACTGCTGTTAGTACAAAGGGCGTCAGTGTGATCAGTAACTTCTCCCTGCTGAAAGTGGGCCACTTGGGGAAGCAGTCAGGGCTCCATCACAGGACGATGATCTAAGGGATCTCAGAAGAAGGAGGGTGGAAGCTTTATAGTGGGTTTCTTTTGAAGGACCATTGGAGTCTGATGGCCTCCAGGCGAGAGATGATCTCAATGAGGGCATTGAGGATGCAGGCCCCAAGCAAGAGAAAAAATGAAAAGAAAACTTAGTAAAGGATAAGGAAGGGGAAAAGGGAAGCATCAGGAAAACAAGATTGAAAATGTAGAAACAGCTATGTTGTAAAGTGTCGTGGCTCTGGTTGGCCATCAGTACCAGTGAGGGGGACAATCCACTGGTAAGTAGATCAGTCCAAACAACTGGAGCAAGGCAGAGTAAGGCCTCTTATTCACCAAGAAGGTGATCTTTTTGTCTGCCACTTCAAGGGTCACCTGAGGCTTGTCCACAGAGGTAGTAAACAGGGGAGGCTGTCTCACTTCTGGCTTCTTCAGAGAAGGTCTGTTCCCGTATCAGGTTCTTCATAGTCAGAGGCAGCTGACGGTCAAGCCTGTCCTCCCCTCCTGGCCTGTTTGTGCTGGCCCCCTCCCTGTCTGGAGAGTGGGACAGTGCCTCTTTCAGTGCCCTGTGCGATGGCACTGAAGGCATGGCCCTGGGGACAGCTTTTTTAGACACTGAGGCTGAGGTGTCAGGGTTGCTGGCAGCCCATTAAGAGGCTGAGGTCCCAAATGCCCTGGGGCCTATGGGGCCTTGGGTGAGTCTAAGGTGGCAGGGCACTGACAATGGCAATTACAGTATATTGGGCCCCTTTCTTGTATTTCTCCTTCTTTTCTTAGTCTAGCTAGTCCCCTCCATGTCACTGTGGGCCTTGAAGGCCATGTCCAAGAATGTTAAAAGGGTCTTAGGCCCTTGATTTAGTCTCTGGAGCCTGTATCTGATGCCAGGGCAAGACTGGCTATAAAGGAGACTGCTAAAATGTTTATGTTCCTGCAGTCTCTAGGTCTAGATCAGCCTACCTTTTCATAGCCTCAGCAAATCTAACCTGAAATGATAAAGGAGTTTTGGGCTTCTGAGTAACTTTCCTCAGCTTTACTATTTCAGAATGAAATTGTCATAGGGTTAACAAACTTACAGGTCTTTACAAAACAATTATTTGGAGTGACAAGGATTTTTAAGAGTAGATCTATTTCTTTGACAAGTTTCAGCAATCTGATAAGGTTTTTTTTCAGCAACCTGAGGGTAAAAGTGCACCAAGATTTTTAGATTACCTTTAATTTGCTAGTGAAAACAGTTTTAGAATACCTTAATTTTTTTTTTTTTTTATACCTTTCACATTATTGTGCATTCCCCGGGGGTTACCCATGACCAGTTTGCCTGTGAACCGTCACCATAGTCCCTTGTGCTCTTTTCCCTGTTTTGAATCCTTATCCTTCCCCTCTCTCGCTGAATGTCATAGGTACACTACTGATACTTAACTAAAAAATATTTTATAACAAGTCATTTGAGCAAACAAATTTCCTTTCCTAAAATCTCTCTCAGACGTTCAACACTCTCTTTTGCTTTCTTACATTTTAATACCATTTTAATTCAACCACAACCATTTAGCTTTAAATTATTTTTAGAACCTTTATAATATCCATTTCTAGTCCATTTCTTACTTTAAAAACTTCACTTTACTTGCATTTGGAGTTATTACATTTTAGTTTTTAATTTCTAGATTGTAAGACATTATACTAGCTGTTATAGATCTCTTTAGACAGCTTACACAAACACACCCTTTAATTTTCTTTTTGGTGAGATGACATTAAATTTTAATTTTCTCACAATAAGAAGCAAAACGTAAACCTGAAAGTTCAGTAATTTTATATAAAATAATTTTAAATGATCAACAAATTATCATTACCAAACTTTACAAACCTTAGTTTTGTAAGAGATTTAACCACCCTTTAAATAGTGATGAGAAGCACAGCATTTAAGATAGATACCAATTGTAGCTTTAGTTTTTCTTAGAAATGGAATTTTAAGTTAATTGCACAGTTGCAACAGTAACAATCCCATATACCAAGTTTCTTCTTAGGCAAGTACTAGATAGATTGATAAAAGCAAGAAAAATAAAATCAGAGACTTAATATCATATACATTTTTTGTAAGAGAAATTTAGATAAAAACCTTAGAAGAAAGTTTATTTGTTAACATAAACCAGGTTAATTATTTCTTTTTTCTGAATAGCATGAGCTTCTTTTTAAGTAAACACATTTTAACAGAGTGGAGTCTTAATACCTGACACTAAAACCTTAAGGCACATATGATTTAAACCATTAATGTTGAATTAGTTTTTATTTACTACAATTTTAGATCGCCATCTCAAAATTTACGATTTTTATAGGCATCACTTATAATTAATTTATTAATCTTCTGGAAGTAAAAGGCAAGGATTGACCCAGAGATCTCATGATTTTTAGTAAAAATTTTTGGCCTTGTATCATTTTTTAAAAATATTTATTTATTTATTTATTTATTTATTTATTTTTACAATGTCTGCTTTCTTTCATCAGGTGTAGTCCCCATAGAATTTCCACCACCAATTCACCCATGCCCCATCACCATAGTCCCTTGTGCTCTTCCTGCCATTGTTTTGATTCCTCTCCCTCCCCCTCCCCCAAGGAATGTCTCTGAATTATGGTTGTTGTCAAAGAGATCCAAGACACTAAGAGCTACTAATCCTTTAATGCCTTTATCATCGAAGAGAGGGTTACTGGCAACTGAGGGGTGGAGTTAAGCAGACAGTTTGGCTATATAACCAGACTTGTAGACCTTTGGGGTCTCTTCACTTCTCGCCAGGCTACAGCGTGCCATTTGGGGTTTCCAGTTCTTTGGATCTGGTAAGATGCATTTGCACATTGCTCTCTCTCTCTCTCTCTCTCTCTCTCTCTCTCTCTCTCTCTCTCTCTCTGTGTGTGTGTGTGTGTGTGTGTGTGTGTTTATCCCTGGTTATTCATTTTTTAAATTTCCCTTCCATTTGCAAATAAAACTTTTATTAAACTTTTTGTGTGAGCCTGCAATTGATCTTATTATAAGTCCTTTTGAAGCACATGGGTGAGAACCCACAGTCACCCCATTGTATATAGGGGTTGCCCTATAACAGTTGGACCAGTTTGCATTCCCACCAGCAGTGTAGGAGAGTTCCTTTTTCACCACATCCTCGCCAGCACTTGTTGCTAGTTCTTTTCTATGTGCCATTCTTACTGGTGTAAGGTCATATCTCATTGTGATTTTGATTTGCATTTCCCTGAATATGAGGGATTTGAACATTTTTTCCATATGCCTGTTGGCCATTTGCATCTCCTCTTTGGTGAAGTGTCTTTTAAGTTCTTCTGCCCATTTTTTGACTGGGTTGTTTACTTTGTTTTGTTGAGTCCTGTGAGTTCTTTGTGTATCTTTGTGATCAGTCCCTTATCTGTTGGATGAAGTGTAAAAATTTTCTCACAATCAGTAGGGTGTCTCTTTGTTTTGGTTAGTGTCTCTTTTGCTGAGCAGAAGCTTTTTAGTTTGATGTAATCCCAGCTGTTTATCCTATCCTTCACTTTTCTTTGGTTTGGGGGATGAGTCCTTTAAAGGTGTTACTGAGATGCATGTCATGTAGGGTTTTGCCTATGTTTTTTTTCTATTTATTTTATGGTTTCAGGTCTTATATTTAATTCTGCTATCCATTTTGAGTTTTTTGTGCATGGTGTGAGGCAGTAGTCTAGCTTCATCTTTTGCATGTAGCAGTCCAGTTTCCGCAGCACTGTTAATTGGACAAACTGTCCTTGTTTACATTGCATATACTTTGCTCCTTTGTTAAAGATTAGTTGTCCATAACTATGTGAGTTTATTTCTGGGTTTTCTATTCAATACCATTGGTCTGTGTGTATGTTTTTGTTCTAGGACTATGTTGTTTTGATTATTATGGCTTTGTAGTCTTTATAGGGAGTGTGATACCTACATTCTCCTTCTTTTTATTCAGGAGATCTTTGTCTATGTTAGGAAACCTCGACACTATTTCCATCACAACCGAACCTGTCTCCATTCCTAAAAACAGTGTAAGATGTTCCCTATTCTCCATATCCTCGCCAGCACTTGTTAATTCTGGAGCTTCTGATATAGACCATTCTCACAGAAATGAAGTGGTTTCACATTGTGATTTTTAAAATCAGGGGATTTTGAATGGATTGAGAAGGTGTAGTACAGATATACAGTGGAATAACACCTCAGTGATCAAAAACATAAACTCATGCCATTTGGGAAATATAGATGGAATAAGAAGGGATTATGCTAAACTTGATAAGTCAGAAGGAAAAAAATATCAAATGGTTTCCCTTATATGTGGAATATACAGAAACCAAACAGAGGGTCAGACAAAACTTGCAACCTGATCATAGATCTGAGGCACACAGCAGGGGAAAGGGGTAGAGATGGTGCCAAACAGGGGCGGAAAAAGCACAAGGAATTGTAGTGATGGATCACAGGTGCTATGTTGGTGAAAGAACTACAAGGACAGACCTGAGAGAGAAATCAAATATTATACAAAAATTAACAATGATGTAAGAAAATAAAATGGACTTAATATTTTAAAAAAAAAATCAATCACTGACAGTTAGCAAAAATAAGTAAACCAAAGGATCCTGAAGTTACAAAATGGGGTGAGAGAAATTCTATAACACTCAGTCCCACACAAGACAGCTGTCTCACTCTGTGAAGGAAAATATTATTGAAGAAATTCAGGTGAATGACCTTAAGTGTCAACATTCTCAATAGCCCACCGCATCCTCAGAATGCCCCACTCACAGCTTCCCCATCACCTGGTCCCGTCCTCTCTGCCCCACCCCCTCCCACCGCAGGTCCCAGGGTCTCACCTTTAGGGGATGAGAGACAGATCAGAGACCTGGGAACTGCGGCAGCCTGGGGGAGAACAAGACAGAACCTGGTCAGAGCCCAGAGATGAGACCACAGGAGGGACTGACGGGGGCGACTCCCCCATGGGCTCCATCTACACTGTCCCCAGGGGCTCAGGGAACCAAACCCCTGATCCACACTTACCTGCAGCCTGAATGTAGCTTCCTCCTTTTCCTCCTGTGAGAAGAAACATCATCATGTGAGACCAAGGAGGAGTCAGCCCATGAAGTCCTAAAGAAATCCCCACATCTGGGCTACAGGGAAGTTTCTAGAACTGTGACTGAAGACCCAGGTCACTACTAGGATATCTGAAGAATGGATATGAAAGGGAACTGGAGTCTTTCCTCAGCAGGATCCTTGCCCTATTGAAGCAGGTGTGTGCTGTTAGTTTAATCCTTGAACCACCATAGGTTCTTGTCCCACGAAGCCATAAAAAAGAATTTGCAGACATTTTAGATAAATAAGCAGAAAGAAACAAACTTTGTTTAAGAAAGTAAAGTTTATTGAAAGGAAGGAAGCAAGGACTCCCAGGTACGCTGTACTTGGCAGGGGAAAGGAAGCTGCTGTGGGTCCCTGTATAGGGGCATTTAAGCTGTTTTCTTCTCTATTCTGAAATCTCATCATCCTACTTTATGATTGGCTCTTTCTCCTAGTGGCCACACTCCTCCAAGCAGATGGGCGCATTTTCCAAGCTCTTATTTTAGAATTTCTCTTTTTCCATCCTTTGTCCCAGGTCTGCTAATATTTACTGTCCCAATTAGTCTTGAATTTTAGCCTTAAAATTTACTGCCCCCATTAGTCCTCCTGGACCTCTGACCTCATCTCTGGAGTATGTCTGGTTGGCACTTAGAATATACTGTCCTTATCTCTCAAGTCTGTCTTAGTTAGCAGCTCTTTAACTCTCAGGTGTCCCTGCCTGCACTGTCCCTGAAGCTGCCTAATTAACCTAACTTGCCCTGGAAAACACTATGACATTTGCTAGGAATCATGTCCCCATCACCAGAATTACAAAGTGAACAATTAATGATTCATTTTCATAAGTGTTTTACAAAAGAGTGTGTTAGCAACCAGCTCCATACTGGGGAACACATGTGTGTGGATTATACTTCCTACTAACCAGGTGGGGCAAGTTCTCCCTTAGACTTGAAAGCCCCCAGTGGACAAGATGCCTCATTCCCTTCCCTACCTGAGCGCTTCTTCCTCCACATCACAGCTGCAGCCACCGCAGCTCCAGTGAGCACAGCTCCCAGGAGAACCAGGGCAGCAATGATGCCCACGGTGGGGATGGAGGGCTGAGGAGGGGGCTCTGGAAGGAAAGGAGAGGTGAGATCCTGAGCCCCAGACTTCCATCCCGACTCACTGAAGGTCTCTGGAAGGGCTTTTCATTCCCCTGAGAAGGGGCTCTGAGCCCACGTTCCCTCCTCACCCCACTGCAGGACTCGGGGCTCCAACAACCCCTGGTGCTGCACATGGCACGTGTATCTCTGCTCCTCTCCAGAAGGCACCACCACAGCTGCCCACTTCTGGAAGGTTCCATCCCCCCCAGGCCTTGTCTCCACCAGCTCCCTGTCCTGGGTCAGGTCCTCCCCATCTCGTTGCCAGGTCAGGGTGATCTCCGCAGGGTAGAAGCCCAGGGCCCAGCACCTCAGGGTGACCTCCTGGTCAGAGATGGGGTGGTGGGTCACATGTGTCTTTGGGGGATCTGAAGGGGAACAAATCAGAAATATTACACTCTGGGTTTCCTTCATGGACGCTGAAGTAGCCTGACATGACCATCCTCACAATGGACAGAAAAATTGGTTTAGAGGGAGGAGGTACAAAACCCAGAAGCAGCCTAGTCTGGGGAATCTGGGATAACCAGGTGAGAGCCAGGATAGGAGGATGCAGGTCTCTAAGAACACAGACTTCTGTTTCTGACCTAGTTAGAGGGTTAATGACACAGAAAGGCAGGAGTCATATCTCCAAATATGTTCTCAGACCAAAAACAAGACCTTGAAAGAGAAACTCATGGTTTTCCCAAGGGGTGGTGAGTGAGAAGGTTCCAGTGAAGAGTTGTCTCAGGGCTGTCTTCTCTCCATCAGGAGAGACTGGATTCCTTAACTGTCCAGAAGAGCAGTGGCTTCTGGGCGAGTCTCTCTTTAGTACACAACATGAAACCTGGGGGAGTCCATCCTCTCTGACCTGAAAGTAGGTGCTGTTCTGACCATTATTCCATCCCCCCCCCCAACCCCCGTGCTAGGATGAGGGGAGGTCAGAGGTCTTCTGGCCCCCCTTACCTGTGCGCTGCAGCACCTCCTTCCCCCACTCCAGGAGTCTGGGGAGCCACATCAGGCACCTGCTCTGCAGACTGTTCCTGACGCGCTCGGCCCTCCCCGAGGCCTCCCACTGGCGCTGGGTGATCTGAGCCGCCGAGTCCGCGGGGGTCCAGGAGCGCAGGTCTTCAGTCAGGGCGATGTAGTTGGCGCCGTCGTAGGCGTATTGGTCATACCCGCGGAGGAGGCTCCCATTGGGCCCCCCTTCGCAGCCAAACATTCTTTGGAGTGTGTGAGACCCTGAGACCCACCCCTGTGGTCAGCCCCGCGGTCACCCTGCGGTCACCCCGCCCTCTCACCCTGAATAAACCTCAACTGAAAATGAAACTGCAAGCTGAAAGTCCCACGGGCTCTTCCCGGGGGGAGGGGCCTGGCAGATCCACCTGCCTCGAGGTGTCAGTCGGACCCTGAGACTCGGGACACCCCCGGCCTATGGTGGGAACGGGGGTGGTGAGCTGACCCTGGGACCGCTCCGCGAAGCTCACCGTCCTCACTCTGGTTGTAGTGGTCGCGCAGGTCCCTCAGGAGCGCTTTGAACCACTGGGCGTTGTTCCTTTGGATCCGCGTCTCCTCCTCCAGATCCTCCTGCCCCACCTGCTCCGCCCAGGGCGCCCGCGGCTCCGCCCTCTGACCTGGAGAGTCGCTGTTGAACCTCCCGAACTGTGAGTAGTCCACGTAGCCCACAGCTATGTACCGGGGCTCCCCCAGGACTGGGCGGGACATGGTGGTGTAGAAAAGCCTCAGAGAGTGTGAACCTGCGGGCGGGGAGGGGAAGACCCTGGCTGACCCTCCTCTCAGCACATGCCCAGGTAGCAGGGAGTTGGGCCTGGAGGGGAGAAAGGGGCAAGGGAGCTCCTGAGATTGAAAAGGGGCAGGGGACCAAGAAGGGCCCAGACTCACAGGGAACAGGGAACTGAGTCCCAGACTCAGGGGAGGCTGGGAAGGATAAAAATGACAGGATAGAAATGACAAGAACACAGTGGGGCTGACTGGGGCACAAGAGGTTGGGTAGGAGATGAGCCCCTCCTGGGACCTGCATCCGCAGGGGGTGTCCTTGCCCCTCCCTCCTGGGGCAACAGTTTCCAGCTGGATCCCCACTCACCTGCCCTGGTCTCCACTGGGGCCAGGGGCCCCCAGAGCAGTAGCAGGAGGGTTAGGGGCCTCATTCTCCTATCCTGGGACCTGAGGAGAATGAGTCCAGGAGAGTCCTTGGAGACTTTGTAACTGCAGCAGCGTTAATGCTGATTGTTCTGCTCCCCACTCTGTCTCTGGTGAAACTTCTAATTCCCCACACCTCTGGGCTACGCCCCAGCTTGTATGCATAAATAAATAAATCTTTAAAAATAACTTTACAGGTGGTAGTTTCTTGAAGATTGTTTGGGAAGTGAAACCTGAAATGGTATCTTTGAATATGTCCTATTCTGTTACATTTCCATAGGATTCTCACATATTGGTTGAAACTTGTTTACCTGGAAACCCCCAGCAAATGGGGGTGAGAATGGGGATGAGTGTGGGATTATAAAGGCTGGACCACCCCACAGAGACTGTGAGAGGAGACATGACACTATCACAGTGTGACATCCAGACAAAGGGGAGGCTCCCAATTCCCTTCCCCACCTTAAGGAGGAGTGGATTTGGGCTGGGAGAAGAAGCAGCCTGGAGGAATGAAGAAAGTAGTAGTATTTTCAGATAATTGTGAATATCCCACTTTGATTCTATTTTTTTAAAGATTGATTTATTTATGCATACAAGAACTGGGGCATAGGCTAGAGGTGTGGCATGGTGAGAGGATTCACCAGAGACAGAGTGGGGAGCAGAACAGGTAGAC
Source organism: Scalopus aquaticus (assembly GCA_004024925.1). NCBI lineage: Eukaryota > Metazoa > Chordata > Mammalia > Eulipotyphla > Talpidae > Scalopus > Scalopus aquaticus. Next base: position 48,920 of record PVIJ01007675.1, read on the forward strand.
TGACTGAAAAACACTGCTGAGGGGAGCAGTGGGCAAGACAGGAGAGGTCTGCTGCACCATGTGGGAAGCTCCATGCCTAGGGATCGAACTCATGCTGCAGTGGCTGCGGATAGCTTCATAGTGCTGAAACTTAACCCATTGCACCACCAAGGAGGCCCACACTCTGATTCTAAATTAAAACATTGCAGGTGGGAGCCTCCCTGGTGGCGCAACAGTTGAGTGCAGCATTAGGACGCTATCTAGATCCACTGACAGGGAGAGTCCCACATGGAGCAGCAGACTTCTCCTGTCTACCTGTTCTGCTCCCCACTCTGTCTCTGGTGAATCATCTCAGTCCCCACACCTCTGGCCTACACCTCAACTTGTATGCATAAATAAATAAATCTAAAAAAAAACTTTACAGGTGGTAGTTTCTTGAAGATTGTTTGGGAAGTGAAACCTGAAATATATCTTTGAATATTTCCTACTCTGTTACATTTCCATAGGCCTCTCACATATTGGTTGAAACTTGTGCTAATGTGTGATTTTTTTTTTTAGGTAATGTATTGTTTCACTAAGTTACGTCAACCTTCAGTGTTAATTACACTGGAATCAAATTATCAAAAAATTGTTTTATTTTTCAATCACAAATCCCAAAAGAAAATTAGTACTGTAGTTGTCAAGTAGTGATTGTACACAATTTTTCATAATTCTGGTTTTCTCTGAGAGTTTATATTTCATCAAGGCAAAATTATGATCATTTGCCAACTGTCTGTTGATTTTCTTAAAGAGACACACATTCATACATTTAAAGGAAAGTGTCTGCTAACTAACTAAATCTAAATAAACTTAGTTTTTGCCATTCATCCCTACAGGTAAGGATGGTATTACCCTCAAATAATAAGAGTCTAATTCATCTCATACAAATATTTTCCTCAGGACGCAGTGCTCTGGAATGCCGCAGAATGCTCTGTGTGTGCTTCTAGGTTGTCACATCACATACTCTAAAATGTGGATTCTGAGGATGACACAATAATGAAAATAACCTTTAATGCTTTTTCCAGGGCATTTTCAAGTGAAACTGGCTCTCATTTTTGTTTCTGCAGATGAAGAATTACTACTTCTGCATTTGGTGCTATGATCTCCACTCATACTAAATTTTACCTCAGCAAATGCCAAAATAGTGAGAAGACCAATGGTGTCTAAGTGATGTTTTGAAAATAGTTTTGGCCTCATGGGGACTGTGACAGGTTCTAGGTGACTTCAAGGATTCCACAGACTGCAATTTGAGAAATGCCTTTGTCAGTGACACAGGGAGTGTCTCCCAAGTGTTCTCTGCCTTTGTGTCCTCTTCATTTCTCAGAATCCTTCTCTCTGGTTGGCTCCCTGCCTCCCAAAGCTGCCTCCCCTGAAGATACAATGAAGAGCAGAGAGAGGACCTGGAGATGTGGAGCTTGCATTGTCATGAGAGATGGACACTTAGTAAAGGTGACAAAGACACATGTTAGCCCTACCTGAGCCACGTGCTGGGAGGAAGGAGCGTGTTTACTGTGAAAGCAGAGAAGCAGGAACCCTAACAGGTCCCAACCATTATTATCAATAGTAATAAGTTGTAAAAAGTATTCTAAAAATTGGTCTTTTATGAACATTTTCAAACACACAGAAAAATTGATATAATAGTGCAGAGCACACCCCTAGTCCCAGCATGAGCATTTGCCACATCTGCTTTATCACTTATCTTTACCCACAGATCTCTCTATTCAACTATCTCATTTTTTTGATGCATTTCAGTTAGTTGCAGATGTTAGTACATTTCATTTCTCAACCCTTGAGCATTCCAGTTAGCAACTAGAATTCAAATTGGGTTAAGATTTCTTTTTTGAGATAAAAACTGTATCTGGAGAAATGCACAAATCTTACGTGTTCTATTAAAGGAGTTTTGATCCTTGTCAAGAACATTATGATATATTATTCTTTACTTCTCTTGTAAACAATGAACATTTCAATAAGGTAATAATGTGTCACACTTAACAATATAATTTATCATCCTCCAACATTTTTAGTAACTCCCACAGTCCAATCTGAAGCCTCCCAGCCCATCCATTCTCAGCACATTCCTGTGACCACACTGTCCTTGGAACAGAGTCCAGCCTGATTCATCTCCATAGTCATTTAGTTTTATTATTTTATTCTGGTAACTTTGATTTTTCAACCATAAATATTTTTAGGGGTTATAGGTGCAAAACTCCAAAATCTATGTTATCACCCCATACAAATATGATATATCAATATATATTATGTTAATCTTTGATATTTCAACCAACAGGTTTATCTCACGCTCCCTTTCCCTTTCATCCACAAAACTCTTAGTCAATCAGCAGCAGGTCATAGCTGTTTTCATACCTTCACAGTCATATATTACCATATATATGGTAAATATTTTTTTATCAATTTTATTAGACAAACTTTTTTTTAAAGAGTTATCTATTTATACATACAAGCTGGGGTACAGGCCAGAGGCATGGGGTGGCGAGAGGGTTCACCAGAGACAGAGCAGGGAGCAGAACAGGCAGATCGACAGAAGTACACTGCTGAGGGGAGCAGCGGGCGAGGCAGGAAAGGTCTGCCGTGCCATGTGGGAATCTCCCTGGCCAGGCATCGAACTTGCGTAGCCGCTGCCGACACCTCCGCAGCGCAGCGCTTAACCGCTGCGCCACCATGGAGGCCCCTATAAGGCAAACATATTTACAGGTAATGTGTGAAACATAATTTCGTTAGAGCAAGAAATGATCATTTCTTTTAGAAACACGAATTTTGAAATTAGATGAATGATAGGAAATAAGCCCTCCCTGGTGGTGCAGGAGTTAAAGTCTGAGCATTATCAAGCTATCATCAGCCACTGAGGCATGAATTTGATCCTGGCCAGGGAGCTTCCCACATGGTGCAGCAGACCTCTCCTGTCTTGCCTACTGCTCCCCTCAGAAGTGTATTTCAGTAGATCTGGCTGTTCTGCTTACAACTCTGTCTCTGGTAAATCCTCTCATCCCCCACACCTCTAGCCTACACCCTAGTTCTTGTGTGCATAAATAAATAAAAATAAATATTTTTTTAAAAAGAAAGAGAAGGAAATAATCATTTCACTTTTAATTAACCTGTGTGCAGTCATCCAAATCACAAATTCCTTTACATGAGTACTACTTCAACATTACATAACAAGTTGTTAATAGAAAACACACAAGCCAGAAACCTTATAGCCTTCAAATCAACCATCAACTTCAAATCAATCACCAACTTTTCTTAGATTTTTGAAGACATAAAAATGAAAATCATATAACAGCATACAATCACATACCTTTGTAAAGTGGTGAGACAGTCAAACTCTTTCCCAGGTTTTAGCTGAAAAGATCATCAAATGTGTTCAGATTATATCCACCTTGTTTTGGGCAACTGGCCTCCTTGGGCTTAAACAGAGGACAATCTTAAAATATTTGTATGATCCTCACTGACAACGTGGTATGAATGGTCCTCTAGTTCTTTGAAACTCAAATTTTTATTGAGTGAATTTCTAGGTCATTTCCATGGTATTTCCCCTTATGTGTTGTGATTTGACTATCCTAAAAACAGCAAGTTTGTTTCCAGTTTCTTTCTGGGCTTGAGGAAACGCTTGCCTGCTTTCCTGAGCCTCCCGGTCCAGGACTCCGCAGCTTTTCATACTGGACAGAGTGGTCTCTGTCCACATCCCTGACTCGTGGTCATGGTTTTGCTTTAATAGTTTGTGACTCTTAAATCTAGCCCAGTCCTGAGACCCAGCCACATTTCCCACACACCACTTGAAATATCACCCTTGAAAGTATCCTGGCCCTAGATAGCCCCAGAGTCTGTCCTCACAGACTCTCTGTCCCACCTGCACTGGGCCTTGATTCCCTCTTGGTTTAACTGGTCCCATTCAGTCACCACAGATCTCTTCCTGAGAGCTAGGAAAGGCTCCTCCTATACATCCTGGAGTGTTACCAGGCCTTGGAGACCTGTCCTCAATCAGTTCATACTCATGGAAAGGAGCAGGAACAGGATGAGAGACTGCTGGGCATAGGAAAGGGTGATGAATCCATGGGATCTCTCCCTTCTAACTTGTGGGTGCAGGTCACCTTACTCCCACAATTCCAAGACCAAAAACAGGTGCCTTTTGGCCACAGGTCAGAGATTACAAAAAAAGGGGCTGCTTTTCCTGTCATTCTCTTCCAGGTGAGTAATGAGCTCTCTGCTGCCTACTCAGACCTGGACTGTGTTCTCAGATCTTCTTTTGAACTACTTCCCGGGCGGCTTATAATCTAGAGAACAAAGAAATCCTGGCCTAAGAGGAAAGTATAAATTTCAATTCTTGTGCCACAACTGAGGCAGGAGGTAAAATTCTGGAGACTAAAGTGAGAGATTCACAGCAGCTGATGGGGAAGCTTCCTTTGTTCTCAGTGAGACCAAGTAAAAAATAAGAACTTTGGAAAACTAATGTAAATCTTCTATAACAGTTTAAAGCCAAAAACAATTATTTCTTATAAATGCAAACTTAAATGTTTTCCTATTAAAGAAAATTACCAGGACCCCAAAATTACCAGGGTCCAGTGGGCCAGTTAAAAACCACTAGGGTGTCCCATACATTCCAGAAAGTTGTGTCCTCATTGTTGTTCTAGTCAAAGTATTTTTTAATTTCCTCTTTGATCCAATGGTCTTCCAGTAGTGTGGGTGTCAATCTCCATGAAGTGGGAGGATCCCTTGCTTTCTTTTCATGGTTTATTTCTAGTTTGATGGCTTTATGATCAGAGAAGCTAGTTGGAATGATGTTGAGCTTTATGTGTCTGTTGATATTTGTCTTGTGGCCCAAAATGTGATCGATTCTGGAGAATGATCCGTGCGCTCTTGAGAAAAATGTGTACTCAGATTTTTTGGGTGCAGTATCCTATAGCTGCCTGTTAAGCCCATGATATCTAGGTCTTTATTTAGGGCTTTAGTGTCCTTGTTTATTTTTGTTTCATTGATCTGTCCATTGGTGAGAGTGGTGTGTTGAAGTCTCCACTATATATGCATTTTCTCTAATGTCTATTTTCAGAGCTGATAATAATTGTCTTACATATTTTGGTGCTCCTTCATTTGGTGTGTATACCTGCACCCCCATGTTTATTGCTGCACTATTTACAATAGGTAATATTTGGAAACAACCCAAATGCCCAAAAATAGATGATTGGATCAAGAAGATGTGGTATATAACACAATGGAATACTATTCAGCAATCAAAAAAGATAAAATCATGCCATTTGCAGCAACATGGATAGAGTTGGAATGGATTATTCTCAGTGAAATAAGCCAGAAAGAAAAAGAAAAATATTGGATGGTTTCACTTATAGGAGGAACATAGGGGAAACAAATACAGGATCAGGGAAAAAATAATAACAATAAAAAACAAAGCAAAACAAAAATAAACAGGCAATAAATCAGAGACATTCTGTAGGGGACTGGGAGGGAGATGATCAAAACGGGAGAAAAGAGCACAAGGGGCTATGGTGATGGTGCACAGGTGAATTGGTGGGGATTTTATGAGGAATACACAGATGCATAAATAAATAAATCTTTAGAAAACAAAAAGGACACAGACTTGTGGGAATCCTGGGTGAATGACATAACACACTGTTACACTGATCAACAAATTTTTACAAAAGTCATGTTACTGAAATAAAATTAGTCATTTCCTATCAATTTGTAAGTGCTCGACATGAATATGACAGTCAAATTCCAATTTTGGCTCTAGGTTTTTTTGTAATTGGCAATAAATTGATGTTTACATCACAAAATGCATGCCAACAGTAATGGGCCTACAGTTAATACCTGTAAAAAATCAAATCATAGACTACTTCTTAGATTTCTTCGTTGTTTCTTGTACAGCTGTTTAGGAGCATCTTTGGGGAGTGTCCAGCAGTATCAGTTTCTGATGCAGTATCAGTTTCAGTATCAGTTTCTGATACTGCATCAGCATGTCTTCTACTAGTTCCTTGTAGTTTTCTGCCCTAACATTCCCAAGAACGTTTGTAGATGCTAGGCGAAAAGCATTCTATGCTTGTTTCACATCACTCTGCAGCAAATTGTTGAACCAGGTCATTTAGTTCTTCCTGTGTTAGTCTGTGTGGGGTTGATGATGCACCACAGTGAAAATCTGGATCACTGTGTGCTGATGGAACAGGAGAAGAACAAGTTGGTTCACCTTTGTCCTCATTAGAGAATATTCTGCTGGAGGTTCTGGAATAGGAAGTCCCTCATCACATGGAACTGGTCTCAGTGCAGACGGAATGTTTGGGTAGACTATTCTCAACTTCTTTTGCTTTGTTATTCCGCTGGAAAGAGGAGGAACCAAGCAGAAGTAACAGTCTTTTATGTGGTTGCTTGGCTCTCTCCACACCATGGGGACTACAAACGGCATTGATGGTCTTTTGCCATTTAACCACTGTGAAAGCTGTGTTGTACACATAGCACAGTATAGATGTGGGGCCCAAGGCTTGTCTTGGTCACCAACCTTACATCCTAAGTCAAGATGATAAAACTTCTTCACTTGACAAGTGATGCTTTTCTTCTGGTTGGCAAATGTCACCTCCCCACAAATAGAGCAGAAATTGTCCACGCTATTAACACACTTTCGAGGCATTACTATTCTGTATTGTGCCTAAATGGATAAAATAATATCAGTTCTATGGAACAGTAGCTTAAACTGTCTCTCACAAAGTCTGAAATATTTTCAATGCTTAACCTTTCTGACAGGGCTTTATATAGTGCACTGCTGACGTCAGCTTCCTTCAGTAGCCGCCTGGTAGTAGTATTGCACTGCATCAGAAAATGATGCAATCAACTCTGGATGATGTGTGCATGATGGTATTATGCAATGCAATGCAGTATTACATCATTCTAGGCTGATTTAGGATGTTGTTGCAGTCCTACTGGATAAATTTACATGGTGAAACATATAAAATGAATTATATGAAATATCTTCAAAATGATAGCTAATAAAAAAATTTCAGGGTTAGATTCATGTTCAGCACACCAAGATACTACAGATTAGGGCCTTTTTAAGTCAGTGACAATCTCAATATTGACCAGTGTTATTATAGGGTGGGGGAATTTCAGGACGGACGCTATATGGATATGGCACAAGTGCAGAAGGAAGTTCTCCAGGGTGAGCAGGAATGTGAGGGACCTATTTAGGGTCCACAGTCAATGCCGATGATCCTAAGCTGTAGGCAGTTATTAAATATTTGGGAATGAAACCATGAAAGATGCTCAAAGACCTATGTTGGGGAGCAACTGGCTTAAAAAGTATCTTGGGAAAATTTCACAATCCTTGTTGAAGGAAATGACTTAATCATTTAAAATAAATGATAATTCCTCTTAGTGAACAGCAGTCATGGCCATCAATCCAGAGAGAGACCGAAGGACAAGTAGGATTCGCAAACTGCATGTTGAACGTCCACATCAGGCAGACCCTGTGACTTCTACAGCCATAGAAATTGAAGATGGACACTAAGGGAACAGATTCCCAGAGACCCCCTCTCCCCATGTGAACAATGCAGACATGGGGGTGAGGTCACCTCCAGGCCCCATTAGAGTTGTTCTTCTACCCAAGGAAGCAGGAGAGAAGGAACTGGATACACAGGCCGTGGCCTCTGTGGCATCAGTGGGGTGTAGACGCCTTTCTTCTGAGACTCTTTCTCTTCTGTGAAGAAATAACTCCACTGCCTTTTCTTCCAGAGTCACCTTGACCATTAAAAGTGGTCTTTGTATACTCTAAGGTGATGCTAAAGTCATTTCTATATTATTCAGTAATACTAAGGACATCTCCCAGTTCCAGAGGAGAGAACTGGCCTCAGGTCACTCCCACAATCTGCCAAGAGTCTACCCAGGGTCAAGATATGTTTCCCCTCTTTTCATCCATAACCCTGACCTCAGTCTCTCTCTGTAGCGGGAAGTAGTCCTGGCCCAGGACACTGTACACCTGGGGCACCTGCTCCCCAAGGATGGACACACGTGACTGTGACCATCTCTGCCAGGGCCTGTGCTCACCCCCAGAGACAGGACACCAGCCCCTAGTGCTGGATGTGAGGGTCCATCTCTGCCAGGGACCCCCTGCTGGTAATGACACTGCCCTTTGAGGTCACTGCTCTGGGGTGACTGGACAGTCACTGAGAATAAAGGGAGGACTCTCCCTCTGCAGGAGGCGGCATCTGGGCTGTGAGGGTCACCAGGGGACAGTTCTGGGCTCTCACACCCCAGAAACCAAACTGATGCTGTATGAAAATCCCTTAGATTTCAAAAGGAACAGGTGACCATCACTAGTACAGATAAATAGGCCATCATTTTTGCTTTTCTAGTCTTTCAGAGGGAAAACAGCCCCATTCCTTGGCCTCTGTGGGCCCGGCACTGCTGACCCTATGACCCTGACAGGGACACGGCTTCCCACGGCCTCTCATGAGAACCTGCTCAGAAGTGGGTTAATGACCAGAGTCAGGGGTCCTGTCATGTTAGCCCCACTTTGGCGTCAGTGAAGGGACAGGTGTGTCAGCCTCCCTGAATCACACGTGTGGGTCATGAGGACAGAAGGTCTGTGTTCCACGCGTGTCCCCAGATGTGCCCACTGATGCCAGCAGGAGCTGTGACAGGTGCTCCAGGCCCTAATCACCATCCATTTTCAACTATAGCCCAGCCCAGATTCCCCACCATCTAAGGTGGTTCTGAAACCTTAAGTTTCAGAAAATTTAGGATGATTATCAAAAATCCAGATTCCTGGACCTCCCCAACCAGTTGCAGCACCTCTGGACAGGGCTTGAGAATCTTCTCTCTGAGATGAGCTCCAGGTGTTTGGGGATCTCATGGGCCTAGAGCAGAGCTTCTGAAATTCTAGCAGGTGAGCAGATAAGAGAGGATCTAGTTAAGATGCAGACCCTGATCCTGTCATTCTGGGGCTGGTCCTGAAATCCATTCTCATGAGTATGAAAGGTATAACATAAAGATTAATTTTTAGTCTAGTTCATTTAACCTTCTTTATAGAGGGGTTCACCATATAAAGTGTCCTTCACAGTCCAGTGCCCAGAGCCCAGCGGTCCGTGCATCAGCAGGAGCATCAGAGGCCTGAGTCTGAGCCCGTCAGGTCAGTGTGTGCTCTGGGCCCCGCCCTGCTCACCTGCCTGCGCTGTCTCAGCACCACGGGCTGTGGGCAGGTGCCCAGGCGGTCAGTCGGGGCTGCCGCTCTCCTTGGATGTGCCAGGATGGAACCTGTGAGCTGTCCCATCATGACTCAGCATCATTATCAGGGACACATCTGTCCTCAGGCTGAGAGGACGTGTTCTGAGCAGAAAGCAGATGAGTATGCCTAATGCCTCGTCTCTGCCTGCAGTTGTGAGGCCCTCATCTGCCCTCAAGTGCACGCGCCATGTCCATGCCAGGTGTGCAGTTTTTTTTGCACTTTCCCTCTATCAGATTTTGACTCACAGAAGACCCCCATGGGATGACTATTCACATCTTTTCCTTTGGCACAATATTGGTATTGTAGGGTAGATGGAAGTGATCAGGTTTTTTCTACCGTCCTGCCATTAACATCTATGATCCACACCTGTTGTCTTACATGTGTGCCTGGTGGCAGCACCTGGAGCATGGTGTGGGCCTGCGTGAGTGGGTGCACCTGAGCTGAGAGACCATATATAAGGGCAGTGGCAGAGGCTAGGAGGCGTCAGAGAGGGCCAGGCAGCAGAGTGCAGTGGAGGCGGACAAGGAGACCACAAGACAACACCAGAGAACCCAGAAAGAGTAAAGATTCACTGGGGACTGGGAGGCCAGCCAGTGCTCTGCCTCTTCCTCCCCCCTCCCCTCCCCTCCCTTCCTGCCCTGCACCCGGTTGCCTCACTACAAATGGTGTAGAAAGATCAGTAAAAGCCTGAAAAGGCCACCAAAGGCTCCAGGACTCTACCTTTACCTATCTGCCTGGATCAAAGAAAACCTGCTCCATGCCTTGCTGGCACTATAGTGGCATAGTTGGGAGCATGACTCGATGCAGACTGGTTCGAAGCCCTCCGAAGAACTTGGGAAGGATGGAGAGGTGGCAGACTGTGAGCATGTGACAATGCTGGAGGTTCCATGGCAGCGCAGGAAGTGACTAAGTTTCAGGAGCTGTGGGAAAAGCTAAAGACACTGTAGGAGCACAGAAGTTGGACAAGGTGTGGGAGGAGCTGTGGGACAAGACATCAAGTGGAAGAGGAGATGGCCCATGAGGACCAGCCCACAGCCCTGAGTCAGAAGACTCATCAGGGAAGAAAGAGGACCACGATTCGTCATCTGGAGCTTGCCCAGTGCTGACGTGAAGAAAAAACTGACGGATTTGAACTAACAATTCCTCCAGAAGGCTGGGTGTGCTGGCAGATTGATATTATGTTTATGGGACCCTGGGGTGGATGGGATTATGCCTACACCCCAGGAGATGAAAATCAAGGAATGGCCAGTGGGTCTTGGTGGCCCAAAGCACCCTTATGTGAGGTTCTCTGCAGCCAGGCAGAGGAGATGTACCAAAATTTTAACTGAGATAAGGCAAAAGATAGTGCTAAGATTGGGAAGCCCTGAACAGTTAAGTAGCTGAAAGGATGCTAAAGAAGGCAGACAACCTCTTAAAATCACCTGTGAGTGATGCCCTGTTCATTATTGAATAAGGGTGAGGAGTTGAGGAACCGTCCTTGGGGGATGGGTGGGGAACGTGGCTTATAGTGGAGATTACGGCTGAAGAGGGGACCCAAGAGCGGCCACATGTGGAGCTTGTATCCACGGATCCCTGGCCCATGCACATGCGCAAAGGATTGGCCTGAGTGCAGGATTCTGCTTGTAAAATTGGTGGTTATGAAAGCCAAGTGTTGGAGTGACAGCAATGAGTATCCCTGGGGATTGGACGATTACCCCTAAGACTATAAAGTGTTGCTAGTCTCAGAGTGAGCACATCCTGGGGTAGATGCAGTGTGTGGATTTTGGCTGAGACCACAGCCTAGAAACTAGGAAGTTTGACGGCTCCCGGTGAGCGAAGATTGATGCTGTGAGTGAAGAGTGGTTCCCCCTCGTATGAGTAGGGCCTTCAGCAGCAGACATGCACCTGGTTCATATGCTGGCGACAATAATCTTGTCTTTTTACCCCTAAGTTGGTGACCTGCCTGGGCTTAGTTGTGTAGGGTGAACAAAAGTCATCAGGTTTTTCCACTCTCCCATCAAGGATAAACATCTGTAGGCTTACACGCATGCCTGATGTCAGAGTAGGGTGTGGGCCTGTGTGAGTGGGCACACCTGAGCTTATAAGCAGAAGTGGCAGCAGCAGTGGCAGCAGCAGAGAACAGAGTGTGGTGGCAGAGGACTGTTCAGGGTGCAGCAGAGAGACCACGAGACACCACCAGAGAGCCCAGGAAGAGTGATTCATTGGGGGCTAGGGGACCTGCCAACCTCCCAACCTGTCCTATACCTATCTGCCTCACTCTAAAGACCATTAAAAGTCCAAAAGCCACTGGGATTCCAGAACTCCTCCTTTGACCGGTCTGCACAGCTCTCATAGCCAACCTGCTCCTGGTGTCCTCCTGCCCCTACAGTTGCATTCTGTTGTATTATATTCAGTTGTATTCTGTTTACTTTTGTGGGTCATGGCTGCAGTGGTCATATTCTCCAAGGAAAACTTATGTATAGATTTTACTGCAAAAAAAACCCTGAAAATGTGTATTGTAGGGTAAATGGAAGTGATCAGGTTTTTACTATCCTCCTGCCATTAGCATCATGATCGACACGTGGTCTAATGCGAATGCTTGATGGTGGCATCTGGAGTGTGGTGCCGGCATGCATGTGTGGGCACACCTGAGCCAGAGATTGAGCATATAAGGGCAGCAGCAGAGATCAGCAGAGAGACTACAAGAGATTGCCAGAGAGCCCAGAAAGAGTAAAGTTTCCCCAGCTACCCTGCCTGCTATGCACCTGGTTGCTTCACTACAAAACTCTAGAAAACATTAAAAACCTGAAAAAACCACCGAGGGCTCAAAAACTCCTCTTTTACCCATCTGCCCAGATCATAGAAAATGATAGAAACTCTCCTCATAGAAATTCCTCCTTTACTTGCTCCGTGCCTAGCTGGCACTACAGTATTACGCTCCTGGCCCATATGATGATGCAGTCACATCTCAAAATGCCTGTCCTCCTCTGAGGTAGGGGATCCTTATTCAAGAGGCCCAGAACCCATGAGTGATGGGGGTTCTCGCAGTCCCAGCCCACAAGCATCTGTCAGATTGATAAGAGACCCCTGTGATCTCATGGTTTTGGGAGGATGAGAACAAATGCAGAGAGTTTCAGATCTTAGCTAACTACTTCCCAGGGCTCCTTTCAAATCTGACTGTGTTTCTGGTGACTTCATCAGATAACGCAGGATCATCCTCAGTCTATGAGTGCTGCCTCCAGCACTGCAGTGGGCCAGAGGGACCATCCTCCTTGTCGTGGTGGCTGTGCCCAGTCAGTGGTTCCCTGAGGAGGTTCTGTGCTTCCCAGACCCCGGGTCTAATCTCCTGTCAGTTTGAGAACCTGAGCAGGGATCCTGAGGCCTAGATGCATGTTAGTCTCATGAGATCAAATCATGGGCTGTGACCCTTTCCCCCAAATCCTTTGTCAGGATGCTGATGGTAGGAAGGAGAGGTGGAGCAAGTGTGGGGATGTAAACTGGTGCAGCTGCTGTGGAAAGCTGTGTGGAGATTCCACAAAACACTAAAATGGATCTACCATATGATGCAGCAATTCCACGCTTAGGAATTTACCCTAATTCCTTGGGTACACTAATTTGAAAGAAAACCTGAACTCCTATGTTTATTGCAGCACTATTTACAATTGCCAAGATATGGAAACAATCCAAATGTCCCAAGCCGACAAATAGATCAAAAAGGTGTGGTATATATACACAAGGAATACTACTCAGCAGTCAAAAACAACAAACTCATGCCATTTGAGGCAAAATGCATGAAGCTGGAAGGGATTATGCTAGGCAAAATAAATCAATAGGTCAAAGCGTAATACAGGATGGCTTCACTTATATGTAGCATATGGAGAAACTGAACAAAATGTCAAGAAAAAGACAAAAGGTGCAGCTGACCATAGATCAGAGGCCTACAGCAGGGAGGGGAGAGAGTGTTTAAAACAGGGAGGGAAGAGCACAAGGCTATGGTGATGGTTCACAGGTGCTGTGGGACTACATCTGAGGGGAGAAACTGTACAAAAATGAACAATAATATATGAAACTAAATTTAAAAAATTGATATGTTAAAGGACAAAACAATAGTTGAGCAAGTCTTCAAGCAGAAGATAATTAAAACAATTGAACAAAAGTAAAAAATAAATGAAAAACCTCCATGCCCCCAAAACATGGTGGCGAATAGACGCAAGGATCAGGCTCTCCCACAAAAAATCGATTTATGGAGGAAAATATCCCTAACTTTGAGAGCTGACTTGAGGAGAACCGGATGCCCTACACAATACAATCAACCTCGGGGGTGCTTTAGACTTAAAAATAAACCGAAGAGTTGGAGTAAAGAGAAGAGAAAAGACATCAGACCCCACACAGAGGAACAACAGCAAAGAGAGGTGGTTGAACCAACTTCCCTGAGAGCCACTGAATACAAGGTTAGAAACTGCGGTGAGGTCGGAGGGCTCTGGCCAGCCAACAGGGAGCACGACCCTCACTCCCCCACCCCAAGACCCCCCTCTCTTCCCTGTGTGGCAGCATTGAAGTGCAGGAAAGTGCAAGGGTCATTGCATCCCATCCCCCACCTGGGGCTAGGTAACATCTTAGCTGGGAGGAAGTCCAAGCAAGAAGCATCCCCCCCACTGTTTGCTAGGTGATATATTGGCCAGAGGAACAGGCTAGGCAGGAAAACCTCCTGCTGAGACCACCTCAAACACTCCTGGCCTTAGGCTGTAACTTGATCCCAGTAGCGGTTGCTAGGGAAACTCACAGACTGAACAAGGCAACTAATCACTGATCACTAGGACTCTCCTCTAACCTGATGGGAGGTAACTTGAACAGGGGAGTGGCTACTAAGGAGAACCACTGACTGACAGTCCCCACAACCCCTCCCATACCTGTTGCTGGGGTACAGGCTCCTGCTGGAACTATCTCTGACCACACCCTCCCCTGCAAAGTGTCAGCATCTTGGCACCAGGAGGGTGGCAGAAAGGAAACTACAGCTGTGGTGACCACAGCCCAGCACCCCCCGTGACCCCACCCCCAACCTCGAGGTGGCTGCACACTGGTCTCCCAGAAACAAGGGGAGGTGAAACCCTGACCAATAGCCACCCACAGCCTCTACCCCTGCATCCCCTGGTGGAGTAGCGGGGCCCAAGTAGCAGAAAAGAAACTAAGACCAGGAGCTCCCAACCCCTCCCCACCAGGCATAACCCCAGGGGCATGAATAGCCCCAGGCAAACATTGAAGGAAAGAAAAAAAAAGGTGGGGGGGGGGAGAAAAAATATAAAGACTCCTAGCAATGATGAATGACAGCAGTGACAGCAAGACAACAGCAACATCTGACACTGGAAAGGAGGGGCTGAACCCCAGCAGGGGGCCCACCCAGAATCCCCAAAACCTAAGAGCAAAAGGACTACAAAACTCTCCCCAAGTTCACATCTCCCCAATACTTTATTCTTTATTTCTTATTAATTTTTTATTTCATTTTTAAAAAAATTTTAACTTATCTTTTTCTCTTGGTCCTTCCTTCCTACTTTTCTTCATCTTCATTCTCTCTCTCTCTTTTTTTTTTTTTTAACTACAAACCACCCCTTCATCTTCCCTAATTCCACTCGGAACCAGAAACACATTGGAGACATGCCACAAGAAACACAGAAATTCAACAAAGAAAAATAAGAAAATCCAGAAGATACCCAGCCATAGTCAAAGCAACTCAGACGCTAGGGTACCACAAACACTTCTGAGCAAGCAAAACCAGGAGTCATGCCTGCCAACACCAGCGGAATACTATGAACAGAGCAAAGCAGAAAGCCAACAACAGGAAGGAAAAAAGTCACTAATGGCCCTCAAAACAATACGCCACAGAAAGAAAATGCATCTCCAGAGCCCATTAATATGGACATAGAAGATTACATCTACCTAACAGATAAAGACTTCAAAATAGCCATAACAAAAAAAAAAGATAGAATTAAATGAAAAGAACAAAGAACTGAGGAATATAAAAAAAGAACTGAAGAATGAGAATGAATCCATAAAGAAGAAATTGAAGGAAATGGAAGATTTAAAAACATTAGTAGAGGAGCTAAAGAAATCCAGGGAAAGCCAGAAAGGTGAATTAAAAGATATGCAGGGAAGAATAAGCACTCTGGAAGATAAAGATACCGAAAGAATCAAGACAGAAAAGGAAAGAGAAAAATGAAGGAAAAAGAATGAGGAAAATCTTTGAGAACTATCTGACACCATGAAGAAAGGAACATCAGTCATAGGAATCCCAGAAGGAGAGAAGAGAGACAAAGGAACAGAGAAACTTTTCAAGGAAATAATTGAAGAGAACTTCCCAAACATGAAAAAGGAAACAAAAATTGACATACAGGAAGCCAGAAGATCTCCAAATTATTACAACAAAAGAAAAAAAAAAAAACAGCAACACATATGATAGTAAAACTATCGAGAATTCAAGACAAGGAAAGTATACTGAAAATGACGAGGGCAAAGAAACAAATAACCTATAAAGGAAAGCCAATCAGTCTCACATCAGATTTCTCTGAAGAAATACTACAGGCAAGGAGAGAATGGAGGGACATATGTAACATGCTACACACCAACAAATGTCACCCAAGAATACTCTACCCTGCAAAGCTCTCCTTCCTCTATGAAGAAAAAATATGGACCTTCTCTGACAAACAGAATTTCATCACTACCAAACCCCCACTCCAAAGAATACTAGAAGAAGTCATGAAGACAAAACCAACAGAAGAAAGATCAGGAAACACAGAATAAGGTAAGAATTAGAATCACAAAAGGGTAAACAAACAAACAAACAAAAAATATGGATGACAGTATATCAATATTAACTCTAAATGTAAATGGACTAAACACACCAATTAAAAGACACAGAATAGCAGGATAGATCAAAAAACAGAACCTAACCTTCTTCTGCCTACAGGAAACACATTTAATTGCGAAAGATAAAAAGAGATTAATAGTTAAAGGATGGAAAACAACCCTACAAGCAAATGGACCAAAAAAGAAGGCAGGAACAGCTATACTTATATCAGATAAAATAGACTCAAACTTAAGAAAGTAAAAAGAGACAAATCTGGTCACTACATTATGATAAAGGGGACAATAAAACAGGAAGATATAACACTCATCAACCTATACTCACCAAATGAAGGAGCACCAAAATATATCAGACAATTATTATCGTCACTGAAAACAGACATTAAATAAAATACGTACATAGTAGGAGACTTCAATACTCCACTCTCACTATTGAACAGATCAACAAGACAAAAAATAACCAAGGACACTTAAGATCTAAACAAGGACCTAGGCCACATGGGATTAACAGATATCTATCAGTCACTTCACCCACGAAAAATTGGAAACACATTTTTCTCTAGTGCACATGGAACATACTCCAGGATCGACCACATATTAGGCCACAAAACAAACCTCAACAGATGCACTAAGATCAAAATCGTACCAGCCTTCTTCTCAGATCATAAAGGAGTCAAACTGGAAATACACAATAAAAAGAAAAAAAGAAACCCTTTCACCTCATGGAGACTGAAGCCCACATTACTGGAAGACCAATGGATCAACGAAGAGATCAAAGAAGAAATTAAAAAATATATAGAAATGAATGACAACGAAGACACAACCTTCCGAACATTTGGGACACAGCAAAAGCAATAATAAGAGGAAAATATATAGCATTACAAGCTCACATAAAGAAACAAGAAACAACTCAAAGAAGCAATCTAATCTCACATCTCAAAGAACTAGAAAATGAACAACAAAAAACCCAAAAGCCAGCTTAAGAAAGGAAATAATAAAAATCAAAGCAGAAATAAACGAAATGGAAATAAGAAAAACAATTCAGAAGATCAATGAAACCAAAAACTGGTTCTTTGAAAAAATAAACAAAATAGACAAATCACTAGCCAGGCTTACAAAGAAAAAATGAGAGAAAATAAAAAATAAATAGGATCATAAATGAAAAAGGAGAAATCACAATGGACACAGCAAAAATAAAAAGAATAATCAGAGATTACTATGAACAACTATACGGAAACAAGTTCAACAACCTAGAGGAAATGGACAAATTCCTAGAACTATACAATCACCCAAAACTAGATAAAGAAGATATAGAACACCTAAACAGACCAATCACAAGCAGTGAAATTGAAACAGCAATCAAAAACCTCCCCAAAAACAAAAGCCCAGGACCAAATGGTTTCACAAACAAATTCTACCAAACATTCAAAAACGAAATAATCCCTATATTACACAAACTCTTTCAAAAAATAGAGAAGGAAGGAGTACTACCAAACACATTCTATGAAGCAAACATTACTCTAATACCAAAACCAGACAAAGACAACACAAAAAAAGAAAACTACAGACCAATCTCTCTAATGAACACTGATGCAAAAATATTTAACAAAATCTTAGCCAACAGGATCCAACAATGTCTCCAAAAGATAATACACCACGACCAAGTGGAATTTATTCCAGGGACACAAGGAGGGTTCAACATCCGAAAATCAATCAATGTAATCCAACACATCAATAAAAAGAAAAATAAAGACCATATGACCATATCAATAGATGTTGAAAAAACATTTGACAAAGTGCAACATCCATTTATGATAAAAGCCCTTGAAATCCATGGGATAGAAGGAACATACCTCAACATAATAAAAGCCATATATGACAAACCCACAGCCAACATTATCCTCAACGGTGAGAAGCTAAAGGCCTTTCCACTAAGATCAGGAACAAGGCAAGGATGTCCACTCTCACCATTGTTTTTCAATATAATACTGGAAGTCCTTGCCAGAGCAATAAGACAAGAGAAAGACATTCAAGGAATCCAAATAGGAAAAGAAGAAATTAAACTGTTTCTGTTTGCAGACGATATGATGCTATATATACAAACCCCTAAAAACTCCATAGAAAAACTACTCAAAATTATAGACCAGTTCAGTAAAGTAGCAGGATACAAAATAAATGCACAAAAATCAGTAACCTTCCTATATGCAAACACCCAATCTGAAGAAGAAGAAATTAAGAGATCCATCCCCTTCAAAATAGAAACCAAAAAAATCAAATATCTGGGAATAAATCTAAAAGACGTAAAAGACTTATACAAACAAAACTACAAAACACCATTGAAAGAAATACAAGACGGCAAAAGAAAATGGAAAGACATCCCCTGCTCATGGATTGGAAGGATTAACATTATCAAAATGGCAATCCTACCAAAAGCAATTTACAGATTCAACGCTATTCCAATAAAAATCTCAAAATCATTCTTCAAAGAAATAGATCAAATACTTCTGAAATTCATATGGAACCACAAAAAAACCCACATAGCTAAAGCCCTTCTGACTAAAAAGAAAGAAAATAGAGGAATTTCACTCCCTGATTGCAAACTATACTACAAAGCCATAATAACTAAAAGAGAATGGTACTGGAACAAAAACAGACACAAAGACCAATGGAACAGCATAGAATACCCAGAATTAAAGCCACATATCTATGAACAACTAATCTTTGACAAAGGAGCAAAGAAAATGCAGTGGAACAAGGACAGTCTATTCAATAAATGGTGCTGGGAAAACTGGGCAGCCACATGCAAAAAAATGAAGCTAGACTACTACCTCACACCCTGCACAAAAACCAACTCACAATGGATAAAAGACCTGGACGTAAGACCTGAAACCATAAAATTTATAGAAGAAAATATAAGCAAAACTCTACACGACATACATCTCAGCAAAGTCTTGAAAGACACATTCCCCAAAGCAAAGGATGTGAAGGACAAGATAAACAGGTCAGATTACATCAAAATAAAAAGCTTCTGTACAGAAAAGAGACATTAACAAAAACAAACAGACACCCTACCAACTGGGAAAAGATCTTTGCACACAATACATCTGATAAAGGACTGATAACAAAAATTTACAAGGAACTCACACAACTCAACAAAAACAAAGCCAATAACCAAGTCAAAAAATGGGCAGAAGAGCTAAAAAGGCACTTCTCCAAAGAAGAGAAGCAAATGGCCAACAGGTACATGAAAAAATGTTCGACATCACTTATAATCAAGGAAATGCAAATCAAAACCACTATGAGACACCACCTCACACCTGTGAGGATGGCACACATTAAAAATGCAGGCAACAACAAATGCTGGAAAGGATGTGGAGAAAAAGGAACTCTTCTACACTGCTGGTGGGAATGTGAACTGGTCCAACCACTATGGAAAGCTTATGGCTATTCCTCAAACTGCTAAACATGGAGCTTCCATACGTCCCAGTAATACCATTTTTGGGAATCTACCCAAAGGACACAAAAACACTAATTCAAAAGGATACATGCACCCATATGTTCATTGTGGCACTGTTCACAATAGCAAAGGTATGGAAGCAACCCAGATGTCCAAAAATAGATGATTGGATCCAGAAGATGTGGTACATATACACAATGGGATACTATTCAGCATTCAAAGAAGATAAACACATGCAATTTGCAGCGACATGGATGGAATTAGAGGGGATCACACTTAGTGAAACAAGCCAGAAAGAGAAAAATATCGAATGGTTCCACTTATAACAGGTCTATAGGGAAACCAAATAGGAGAGAGACACTTGGGGGGGATGGGGAAGGGGGAGGATAAGGGCACAAAATGGAGTAGAAAAGGACACAAGGGACCACGGAGATGCATCACGGGTGAATTGGTGGTGGGTTACCCAAGGGGAATACAAAATGTAAAAGATATAAATAACAATAAAAATATATATTTATACAAAAAATAAAAAATAAAAACCTGAAACCAAGACAGTAGAAATATGGGAAGAATGCTCATCTCAAAGAGCTGCCGTAATGAGTAGAAACTGCAGTGTGCAGCCATCTTACCCGAGGTGCTCTCCACCCCCCGCAGACACTGCAGTGTTTCAGGGGCAGAGCAAAGGAGCTGGACATTTCAGGGGAAATATAAATGTGAGAGAGCAGCAGAAGGTTTGAAACCAAATCTGTGTCAGGTATGGGACACTCAAGAAAACTGCTTGTTCTGCAAAACCATCCTAGAGCGGGTAGGTTCATCATGGGTTCAAGCAGACTTTATTATTAGCTGTCCTCATGCCGTCCTTCCCTGTACTCTGCTGGTCTCTGCCCCTCTTCGCCACAGTCCTGGCTTTCACGCTCTGCTCTCTGCCATTGCCATAACACTGCTGCCTCGTGCTCTTGTCACGCTCCTCACTTCTGGGACGCAGCCCTTATATAGTGTCTCTCCAGGCCCAGGTGCGCCCATTCACTCATGCACATGGCACCACAAGGCACACGTGCAAGACTGCATGTGCTCATCATTAAATCTAATGGCGGTAGGGTGGAAAATCCTGATGCCTCTGTCATTTACCCTACACTGCTAGAAAAGCCCAAAGAACCTAGAGGCATTTTTGCCTTGAAAGAGACAGACTGATCCTGGTGAAATCTGCAATGAATTGAGGCTTTCTCCCAAAAGTCACGTGAATGAGCTTTGAACCAGAAACTTCCAAACAGAGCCTTTCCATTCTGGCGGAGATCCTGACTGCAGCCTTGTGTGTTGCGTCAGGCAACATCACACTGATACGCAGGAGTCGTGGAGCAAACTGTTACGGCAGGGTGTTGCCCAGAAGGCAGAACCTGGCCTTTTTATTTTGTGAGAGTTTTTACAGAATCAGCTTCTCAGGGTAAGAGGATAAGGAGAAAACAATTAGGAGGAAGGATGTATGTTTATCTAAACTTTTGAGGAGAGAAGCTTGTGAATCCGAGTTGAATTTATAGCCCAGTTTTAGGGCCCACAGTTTTAGGGCCCACATGTTTTATGGCTCACAGGTTGAAGTCTGATAACCTGGCCTTCACTCTAGGCACCAGTATTGTTAACAATGCATCCTGCTGAAACTGTCTGGGCCGTAGAGATATACATCAGTCAACAGCTCCCCAGACATTCCTGGTCATGCCTTATAATGTACACTCATGTCCCAGGAGATTTAAGCATCCTGCTGTCGCTTAACTTAAGAGGTGCCTTTGTGGTGTCAATGGTTGATTGATTGACTTGGCCTAATGGGCTCTGTACTGATAAGGCTGAACTGCATAGCCAGAATGGCGACTTAAGCAACTTTTGGGTTCTAGCAGACTCACACTTGTGACACCCAGGGCTAGAACCACCACTAGACGGCCTCTGATCCCTCACCCACAGACAATGCATGAGATACCATATCTCTTTTGTTTTCAGCTGACCAGGCTTGAAGTAGTTTGTTGCAAACATTGAGGTGACTGATCATGGGAAGCAATAATGTGATCAGTGGTGTTTTTTTTACAGAAACAGTGGAGGCCAGAGAACCTGGAGGGACATATTCAAGGTGCTCTAGTAAAAAGGGGCCAAACCAGAATTCTATGCCCTCTGAAACTGTCCTTCAAAATAAAGGTATTATTAAAATTGGTCCTTTTTCTAGCTTTCCATTTTAATTTTCCTTTCAGCTTTTTTTGGGGGGGGATATTAGTTTCATTTTGGGGGAGATCATGGTTTTACTTGCAAACTACACACATACTCTGGCTTCCTTCTCGCTGTACAGCCTGACGTCGGGATGGGCGACTTGGCAGGCAGCAGCGCTGCTCTCTCCACAGTGGCCTTGCGGTTCTTGGAGGAGACCCTGGGAGCGACCTCAGCGCAGGGAGGTGGTTGCTCAGCAGCAGCACTTGCGGCTCCTTGACCTTGTGCTGAAGCCCCGGGGCCGCGTGCGCTTTGTTTTCTTGTGGCTCCAGTAAGCCGCGCTGTGCACCAGATCTGGCCCGTGAGCCTCTGCGTGCCCTGTTACCCGTGCCCCTGGGCTGCTGCCGGTGACCCTTAATTTTGATGTGTCAGTCTGACTGGTGCCGGATCATATTCTTGGTCTCCTTTTGATGCACCTGGGCTTCCTGAGGGGTCTGACGGCAACCGTGGTGCTGGGCGGGAGACTGCTGCCACCTCTGGGGGCAGCTCCCAGGAAGAGGCATGTTTATTTTTATAGTCCTCATAGTTTCGTTACACACTCTAAACAGTCCACTCGCTATCACTAATATATTCGTTTACATAATATGGGAATCTTGCAACTATTTAGCCAACTATGCTGTATCTTTTAAGTTGTCCGTGTTACATGTTATTCATCTCTATAGGTGACAAACCCTGAGGAGTGTTTTAATGCCCATTTTAAAACATTATATTTATAGAGTAATGAGAATAGGGTCAAAAAAAAAGAAGAGATGGTAATTTGCCCTTAGTGAGATATGTGCATTCCTGATGCTCTTCCTCTTGTCTGAGCGTCTGAGCTTCCATCTTGTATCATTTGCCTTCAGTCTGGAGAATGTCTTTCACCACTTCACACAGGGTGGCCCTTTGGGACGTAACCTTTTCTTTTTCTTTGTTTATCTGAAGACCTATTTTGATTCACTCTTGAAGGACATTTTTGGTGACTATAGAATTACGGTGGACATTTTTTTTTTCTTTTAGGAGAGGTATTCTACTATATTTGCCCCTCCCTGTTTTTTTTTTTTTTTCATTATCAAGGTATCATTGGTTTAAGACCCTGTACATGGCTTAGGGATCAGGCTCACACCTCCCACATGCATATGCCCAAACCACACCCACCACCCAAGCACCCATTGTCCTTCACCATGGACCTACGTGGCCCCGTGTTTTCTGCTGGGATGTCATCAGACGGGAGAGGAGGCACAGAGGCACCAGTCAGAAACATCATGGTGGAGGGAATATCTGTCACATCAACCGCTGCCATAAACCTTATCACGCCAATTAAAAGCAGGCGATGCCGCACATGAGCAGTCACTGCAGTACTGGGAGAGGCAGAGCAAGACACGGAAAGAGGAACTTTTTGGTTCTAGAAAGTCCCCTGAAAGAGAGGAAGGCTTATCAAGTCATCCAGGCCACCGACACAAAGCAGGCACTTTTGAAAAGAAGGAGCAAGGGAAGGGAAAGAACTTAGGACTGTAAAGTAAAATCAACAATAAAAGAGTCCCTCTGCCTGGTCTCAACTTAGGGCTTGAGCCAAAGAGTCAAGACACAGCTGGCCTGGCCTTGTTGAGAAGCCGCATCAACAACACCAAAAAGCTGTCTCCCCACAAATCAGTAACTTAAAGACGGAGCTCCAGGGATGCCCTGCTCACTCCCCAGATCCCAGAAAATGAGGTTCCTTGTTCTCCTCAGTGCACAGACTACATCAAATAGGTACATTTGCTACGGACTTTTCTCTATAAAAGTCCTTGAAAGTGTAAGATAAGTTTTCCTTGTGGACTCTACAAAATTCTCATCATGAGGCTCAGAATTTGAACAGCTTTGCCAGAGCATCAGGAGATGGCACTGGGCTCCAGTCCTCAGTCTATTCTTCAGAAAGCTCACCTTTCTTCATCTTATTGAAACGACGGGCTTAAAGCATGAGAATGATTTCTGGTGGCAGCACCGTCACCAATCGTGTCGTGTCACCTGGGATTTTCTGACTCTAAAGTCTGTCTGGGAACTCACCCTCAAATGTGGAGAGGCCAGGTCAGGAATAAGACTAGGTCTCCAACAGACAACTCAGTGACCGAGGGCACCTGGGGGAACTTGGGGCATTTGGAAATTCTCATTCAGGAATTTGCCTTCCTGTGGAGAATTCCCAGGTGGTCTCAGGGCACCCTCCCTCTGCCCGCCACTGCTTAGAATAGAGGGGGCTTCCCCAAGGATAATCAGTCCCTCCAGCAGCTCAACTCAGCCCAGACTGTCTGACAGCGCAATGCTTTGAAAGCCTGTGTTTTTGTGTTTTGGAAAATCTGGAGCTTAGATTTGGATTATTTTCTGCTATTTCTTAAGAAACTAGAGGGAAAGTGTCAGTGAACAGATGGTGATTTCCGTGCAGGCCCTTCCCTCACAGCCTGGCCCACGGAAAGTCCCAGAGTGTCTCCTCAGGGGCCTCTGCTGCCTCCTCTAAGTGAGCAAAGTACTTGAGTCACAGGGGAGGGAGCCCTGCTCTATCACATCTTCCATCCTGGGTGTAATATGGTGAGTGAGCCCCTGAGCATGTGTGCAGACAGCATGGGGCCAAGCAAAGGGGGTACTAACCTGAGGGCTCCTAGGGACTTTTCTGGGAAGGAACTTGAAATATAATTAGAAACAAGAACAGAAAATACAGTACTCAATTGGACCCAAGTTCTAACTCTCTGGTGAGAGCTGAGACTCAGACAGGCTGACTCAAAATGCATCTGGTGGTTTCCTTACCTAAGCTGCCCCTGACCCAAAGGACTCTATCACGTCTTCCATCATGGGGTGTAACGTGGTGAATGAGCACCGAGCATGTGTGCACAGGGACCCAGCACAGGATGGGAGACGGGAAAGAACGTGAAATATAACTAGAAAGAAGAGCATAAAACAGCACTCAGTGCCTTTTTTGAGAGCCCGTGTTCTAACTCTCGAGGGAGGCCCAAGACCATGTCCTTTTGATAGCTAACCTTGATTCCTCATTTTCCCTCTATATTAACCTGTTTGTGAGGAGGTTTGAATTATTGGTAGAGAAAACAGAAATCTTCTGCTACTTGGCTCTTAGATGAATATTATCATCAGAGTTTAAACCTTATGGTCAAATATCTTTATATATATATATATATATATATATATATATATATATATATATATATATATATATATATATATATATTTTACATTATTTTGTATTCCCTGTAGAATTTCCACCACCAATTCACCCGTGAACCATCACCATAGTCCCTTGTGCTCTTTTCTTTCTCCCCCCACTTTTTTAAAAATTTATATCCTTTACATTATTGTGTATCCCCATAGGTTTCCCACCACCAATTCACCCATGAACCATCACCATAGTCCCATGTGCTCTTTTCTCCTCTGTCTTGGTCTCTCTCCCCTCCCCCCAAAATTGTCTCTTACTTGTGGTTGCCTGCTAGTTTTTGCTTTTGTTATGTTTTGTGTGTTATTTTCTCTTTCTGATTTCTCGTTTGGCTCTTTAATAGTCCTCCTATAAGTGATACCATTCGATATTTTTCTTTTCCTTCTGGCTTATTTTACTGAGCTTGATCCCTTCTAGCTCCGTCCATGTTGCTGAGAATTGTATTAGTTTATGATTTTTGATTGCTGAATAGTACTCCATTGTATACATGTACCACATCTTCTTGATCCATTATCAATTTTGGGCATTTGGGTTGTTACCATGCTTTAGCTATTGAAAATAGTGCTGCAATAAACATAGGTGTGCACGTGACCTTTTGGATTAATGTTTTTGTGTCCTTTGGGTATATTCCTAGGGTTGGAATTGCTGGATCATATGGAAGCTCCATTTTTAGTTGTTTGAGAAACTGCCATATAGCTTTCCATAGAGGTTGGACCAGTTTGCAGTCCCACCAACAATGTAGGAGTGTTCCTTTTTCTCCACATCTTCATCAACATTTGTTGTTCCCTGTTTTGTTTTTTTTTAATATGTGCCATTCTTTTTTTTTTTAAATATTTGTTTATTTATACATACAAGCTGGGGTACAGGCCAGAGGCATGGGGAGGTGAGAGGGCTCACCAGAGACAGAGTGGGGAGTAGAATAGGCAGATCAGAAATACACTGCTGAGGGGAGCAGCGGGTGAGTCAGGAGAGGTCTGCCGCACCATGTGGGATTCTCCCAGGCTGGGCATCGAACTCACATTGATGCTGCCGACAGCTCCACAGTGCAGCGCTCAACCGCTGCGCCACCAGGGAGGCCCAATACGTGCCATTCTTGCTGGTGTAAGGTGGTATCTCATTGTGGTTTTGATTTGCATTTCCCTGATTATGAGGGATGTTGAACATTTTTTCATATGCCTACTTGCCATTTGCACTTCTTTGGAGAAGCATCTTTTAAGTTCTTCTGCCCATTTTTGAATGGATTTTTTGCTTTGTTTTTGTTGAGTCATGTGAATTCTTTGTAGACTTTTGGAATCAGACCCTTGTCTGTTGTATGGAGTGCAAATATTTTCTCCCAGTCAGTGGGCTATTTGTTTTGGTGAATGTCTCTTTTGCTGTACAGAAGCTTTTTAGTTTGATGTAATCCCAGCTCTTTATCTTTTCCTTCACTATCTTTGCTTTGTGTCTTTTAAAATGTTACTAAGATGTATGTCATGTAGTGTTTTGCCTATGTTTTCTTCTATATATTTTATAGTTTCAGGTCTTATGTACAAGTCTCTTATCCATTTTGAATCAGTTTTTGTGCATGGTGTGAGACAGTAATCTAGTTTCATTTTTCTGCAGGTAGTCTTTCAGTTTTCCTAATACCATTTGTTAAACAAACTGTCCTTATTCCATTGCATGTTCTTTGCACCTTTATCAAAGATTAACTGTCCATATATATGTGGTTTAATGTCTAGGTTTTCTATTTGATTCCATTGGTCTGTGTGTCTATTTTTGTTCCAGTACCATGCAGTTTTAATTATTATGGCTTTGTAGTATAGTTTGAAGTCTGGGCAGGTGATACCTCCATTTTCCTTCTTTTTGGTGAGGAGGGCTTTGGCTATTCGAGTTTTTTTTATGGTTCCATATGAACTTCATCAGTATTTGTTCTATCTCCTGGAAGAATGTCATTGAGATTATTATTGGAATAGCATTGACTCTGTAAATTGCTTTTGGTAGTATGGCCATTTTGATAATATTCATTCTTCCAATCCATGAGCAGGGGATGTCTTTCCATTTCTTTGTGTCTTCCTCTATTTCTTTTAATTGTGTTTTATAGTTTTCTTTGTATAGGTCCTTTACCTCTTTTGCTAGGTTTATTCTCAGGTATTTCATTTCTTTTTTTTTTTGTTTTGATTGTAAAAGGGGTGGTTTTCTCGATTTCCTCTTCTTTGCATATAGGAAAGCTACTGATTTTTGTGTGTTGATTTTTCATTCTGCTACTTTACTAAATTGATTGATTATTTTGATTAGATTTTCTGTGGAGGTTTTTGGGTTCTCTTTGTATATTATCATAGCATCTGCAAGTGGTGATAGCTTTACTCCTTCTTCCCCTATTTGTATTCCTTGTATGCTTTTCTCCTGTCTTATTGCTCTGGCTAGGACTTCCAGTATTATATTGAAAAGCAGTGGAGACAGTGGATAACCTTGTCTTCTTCCAGTTTTCAAGGGAAAGGCTTTCAGTTTTTCACCATTGAGAATGATACTGGCTGTGGATTTGTCATATATGGCCCTTATTATGTTGAGGAATGTTCCTTCTATCTCTAGAATTTTGAGGACTTTTATCATAAACGGATGTTGAATTTTGTTGAATGCTTTCTCAGCATCTATTGATATGATCATATGGTTTTTATGTTTCTTTTGTTGATATGTTGATTACATTTATTGATTTTCTGATGTTGAACCATCCTTGTTCCCCTGGGATAAATCTTACTTGGTCATGGTGAATTATCTTTTTGATGCATTGTTGGATTCTATTAGCTTAATTTTTTTGAGGATTTTAGCATCAGTGTTCATTAGAGAGATTGGCCTGTAGTTTTCTTTTTTTGTGTTGTCCTTGTTAGCTTTTGGTATTAGGGTAATGTTGACTTTGTAGAATGTATTTGGTAGTATTCCTTTCTTCTCAATTTTTTGAAAGAACTTATATAAGATAGGCACTAGCTCATTTATGAATGTTTGGTAAAATTCATTTGTGAATCCGTCTGGTCCCAGGCTTCTGTTTTTACGGAGTATTTGGATTACTGTTTCTATTTCGGTGTTTGTAATTGGTCTTTTTAAGTGCTCTATGTCTTCTTTATCTAATTTTGGATAATTATATCATTCTAGGAATTTGTCCATCACTTCCAGATTGTTGAACTTGTTTGCATATAGATTTTCATAGTAGTCTCTGATTATTTTTTTATTTCTCTGAGTCTGTTGTAATTTCCCCTTTTTCGTTTATGATCCTATTTATTTGTGTTTTCTCCTGTTTTTTCCTCATGAGTCTGACTAGAGGTTTGTATATTTTGTTTATTTTTTCAAAGAACCAACTTTTGGCTTTGTTGATCTTTTGATCAACAACAAAAATCAATGAAATTTCTATTTCATTGATTTCTGCTTTGATTTTTATTATTTCCTTTCTTATATTGGCTTTTGGGGTTTTTTTGTTGTTGTTCTTTTTCTAATTCTTTGAGATGAGAGATTAAGATGTTTCTTTGAGTTTTTTCTTGATGTGAGCCTGTATTGCTATATACCTTCCTCTTAATACCGCTTTTGCTGCATTTCATACATTCTGGAAAGTGGTGTCTCATTATCATACAACTCAAAGTAGTTTTTAATTTCTTCTTTTATCTCCTCATTAATCCAGTGGTCATCCAGTAGTGTGGATTTCAATCTCCTTGCAGAGGGCTCCTTGTTTTCTTTTTATGATTTATTTCTACTTTAATGCCTTTCTGATCAGAGAAGTAGCTGGAATGATTTTGATCTTGATGAATCTGTTGATGTTTGTTTTGTGGCCCAATATGCGATCAGTTCTGGAGAATGATCCACGCGCACTTAAGAAAAACATGTACTCAGATATTTTCAGGTGCAGTGTCCTATAGATGTCTGTTAAGCCCATGAGGTCTAGGTCTTTATTTAGGACTTTAATGTCTTTGTTTACTTTTTGTTTTTTTTTTTTTTGATCTATCCATTGGTGACAATGTGGTGTTGAAATCTCCTACTATGTATGTATTCTCTTAATGTCTGTTTTCAGAGGTGATAAAAATTGTCTTATGTATTTGGTGCTCCTTCATTTGGTGCGTATATGTTTATGTGTATAATATCTTCTTGATGCACTGACCCCTAATCATTATGTAGTGTCCATCTATGTCTCTATTTATTTATTTTTTTTTAGTTTGAAGTCTATTTCATCTATGTAAGTATAGCTGTTCCTGCCTTATTTTTTGGTCCATTTGATTGTAGGATTGTTTTCCAACCTTTTACTTTCAGTCTATGTTTATCTTTTATGGTTAAATGTGTTTCTTGGAGACAGCAGGTTGGATTCTGTTTTGGGATCCAGGCTGCTACTCTGTCTTTTTATTGATGAGTTTATTCTGTTTACATTAAGAGATAATATTGTTACTTTGGCATCTATATTTGCCATTTTGTTTGTCTTTTTGTGATTTTATCCCTTGCCTTATTCTGATCTTTTTATCCACTCCTTTGTTAGTTTTGGCTTTAGGACTTCTTGCAGTACTTTTTGGAGTGGGGGTTTAGTCATGAGGAATTTCTGGAGTTTCTGTTTGTCTGGGAAGTTCCCTATTCTTTCTTCATAGATGGAGAACTTTGCAGGGTAGAGTATTCTTGGTTGGCATTTATTGTCTTGGAGTTTGTTGAATATGTCCTTCCATTCTCTTCTTGCCCATAACGTTTCTTCAGAGAAGTCTGATGTCAGCCTGATTGGTTTTCCTTTATAAGTTATTTGTTTCCTCCCCCTTGTCAGCTTCAATATTTTTTCTTTATCTTGGACTTGTGAGAGTTTTACTATTATGTGTCTTGCTGTTGTTTTTCTTTCATCGTAGTAATTTGGGGTTCTTCTTGTCTCTTGTAAGTCTATTTTCATCTCCGTCTTCATACTTGGGAAGTTCTCTTCTATTATCTCCTTAAATGGTTTCTCTGTTCCTTGGTCCCTCTCCTCTCCTTCTGGGATTCCTATAACTCTTATATTTCCTTTCCTCATGGTGTCAGATAGTTCTCGAATTGTTTCTTCACTCTTTCCCCTTCGTGCATCTATTTCCCTTTCTTTTTTAGATCTTTTTATTATTTTTTTTAAAGATTTATTTTTTATTTATACATACAAGCTGGGGTACAGGCCAGAGATGTGGGGCGGTGAGAGGGTTCACCAGAGACAGAGCAGGTAGCAGAACAGGCAGATCAGAAATACACTGCTGAGGGGAGCAGTGGGCAAGGCAGGAGAGGTCTGCCGTGCCATGGGGGATTCTCCCCAGCCGGGTGTCGAACTTGCGTCGCCACTGCCGACAGCTCCACAGCGCAGCACTTAACTGCTGCACCACCAGGGAGGCCCTAGATCTTTTTATATCTGTATCTTCAAGATTGCTGATTTGTTCTTCCAATTCATCGATTCTGTTTTCATTGCCTTTCCCAGAGTTCTTTAGGTCCTCCATTAAACTTTTGTTCTCCTTCTTTAGGGTCTCAATTTCATTCTTCAATTTGTTAATTACTTTTTTCATATCATTCTCTTCATTAATCAAGATTTCCTTAATCATGATTCTAAATTCTCTATCTGGCAGAGAGAGTTCTTCCATGTCATAGTTGTTGGGGGTCTAGAGGCTGATTTTCTTTTTGTGGTGTGTCCTTCCCCTGAGGGCTTTCTTGGTTATTTGTATTTTTCATTCTCCCTGTTTGTTTTCTAATTTGTTCTAAGCGTTGGGACACTGTGCTGCTTGTGCGTGCTCTTTTTGGAGTGTTGGAGACTGGTGGTCTGGCAGAGACCAGCCCTATTATGCCAAATCTGTGATTGTATTCTCTCCGGGAGCCTGCAATGGTGGGCAGGTTCGCTCCCTGCCCCTTTTCTTCTTGACTTGGAAGGTGCCCAGTGGGAATCACAGCCAGTCACTCCCTGTGCTCAGTCTGCCCAAACTTTGCCTTTGTGCAGTGCCTTCCCTTTCTCAGTACTGCCTTCCCTTTCTCAGTAAGATGGCCAGACCACCAGCTGTTCCTGCCAGACCCCCTGCTGTTCCGTTGGCCCCGAGGCTGTATTCTCTGGGAGCCTGCAATGGCAGGTGGCTCTGCTCCCACCCTTTTTCTGCTTGACTTGGGCAAAACCCAGTTAGGATCTGCAGCCAGGTACTCCACGTGCACAATCTGGCCAAACTACGCTTTTATGCAAGCCTTCCTTCTCTCTGCACTGGGGCGGGACCCTCTGCCGTTCCTTTGGTCCCAGGTTTGTATTCTCTCTGGAGCCTGTGATGGTGGTGTGTCTTCTCCCAGCCCCCTTTACGCTAGATTCAGGTAGCGCCCAGTCAGGATCTGCAGCCAGGCACTTCATGCACAATCTGTCTGAAACTCGCCTTTGTGCAACGCCTTCCCTCTCTCAGTCATGGGGCAGGACCCCCAACCGTTCCTTTGGCTCCAGGTTTGTATTCTCTCAGGAACCTGCAATGGTGGGCGGGTCTCCTCCCAGCCCCCTTTCTCTCAGCTCCTAAAGTGCCGGTTTGGGACTTGCAACCAGGCACAAGGCTCACTAAGAGATTGTCCTACCGCTTTCAGTCTGGCTGATGTTCCTAATATGTAGGCTGATAACACTGGTCAACAAATTTTTACAAAAGTCATGTGACTGAAATAAAATTAGTCATTTCCTATTAATTTGTATGTGCTCAACACGAATATAACAGTCAAATTCTAATTTTGGCTCTAGTTTTTTTTTTGCAATCTGCAATAAATTGATGTTTACATCACAAAATGCATGCCAATAGTAA